>JARFOD010070683.1:0-38963 GCA_031763545.1 Mopalia muscosa
ATCACGACGAATGGACAGACAGACTGATTTTTAAAATGATGAATCCGCAATAGCAAAAGGCACAACTACAGTTAATGTGCCTACCATGTTACATAAAGATTGGTAACAAAGATTGGATGCTTGGTAAATGTTGCTTTTTTCTAAGTCACATTTTAAGGAAAATAAAGTTCTCCATTCCTATCTTTCTTCTTTGTTTACAATCTTAATATTTCTATGACAATATAAGCTTAATCATTATGACAAATCCGAGAAAACCTACCTGGAGTCTGAACAACAGCATGGAAGTTTTTCTCCTGAAGTTGTAAGATTCTATCTGCCTTATCTCGAGCATCTTTCTCTAACTGTCTTACTTTATGTACATACTGATTGTTTAAAAACTTCAAGTCAGCATTTTCATGTTCAAGTTTTCGCAAAGAAGCTTTAAAATCTGAAAGAAGAGAAATACATGATGTAGTTACATGTACATGTAAATATAAAGTCATCAAAGTATGTTAAGTCTATATTGAAATAAATGTTACAAAGACATGCTTGAGAAATATGTTCAGTTCTAATATATTTATTAGATTAATATCCAAACAATTGATCCAAATAAATTTCTCTGTTACAAAATCAAGGCCATCCATAATAAGTTATTTGTTTCCTGTAACCCTATGGTACCTACCCCCAAAACAAAAGTTAGGCAAAAAAAAAAAGATAATGGTCAGGACTTGTCTTTTTTTCTTCACTTTTTTCAGACAATGGGTAACTAATTTTCATGAATTAGAAACAGAAAACTTCCTCGCACCAAAAGTATATGGGTAATGATGTTTTTTCAATGAAAATTGAATACACTGCCATTAAATAAGTGAATAAAATCACAAGAACACATTAATTTTTTTTATTCAGATATTCAAAAGGCCCATTTATGTTATAAGTCAAAAAAAAAAAAAAAAAAATAATAATAATGCCTACCTACCCACTTTTTTATATTCTTGTTACAGGAAACTAATATATTATTTTGGATGGCCTAACAAAGAAAATAGTGACATCTACAAAGCGTATACACAAATGAACAAGAATTTTAAAGTATTACCTCTAAGTGTTGCATCAGCGTCTTCTGTCTGTTTTATAATTTGTAGATGAAGTTCATTGTTTTCCTTTACTAACTTTGCATTATCATTTTTAAATGGTTCCACAGCACTTTCAAATGATCCTTGATTAACTTGTCTTTTGCTCAGATCAACTCTGGCTATTTTGAGAGTTTCTGTGGTATGAATAAGGTCAGCAAATAGTCTCTCCACTAATGGTAATGATTCTACTCCAAGAGGTTGACGATAACCTAGCTTATCCAACTTTTTTCGCAGGTTTGAAAACTTTTGCTGAGCCTGGGCAGGATTAGTGGCACTCATGTTGATTTTTAGAAATCAAGTCTGGAAAATGAAATGCATAATCATTAACAAATGATTAGTCTTTGCTTGTTTGCCAGTTGGCTGAATATATTCCAAAATCAACAAATAAAACCTAAAGTAATTTATTTGTAAATAAATTGATAGGTTTTGGGTTCGATTTAATTTTTGAAATATTTAAAAAAAAAATTAACTTATCAGAAAAGCAACTGCAAGACGACCGGGCCATTTCCTTTTTGCAAACTAAAACGTACAATGTTACCAGACCCTATAGCCGTGGTCGAGGTTAAGGTGAATAGGATCGGGTTCATGTGAGACTAGGTATATATAAGCTTGTATAAACTTTCGGAGCCATAAAACAAACACATTCCATGGATTTAGCTTTAGACATAACTTGTACAAGAATGAGTTGTGAGATAAGTTAGATAACCATGTAATAATGAACCATTCATCATAAAAGCCCTCTTGTACCACAGCAAACGGGTGCTTGTAATGTTTTTTAAGGGCTCTAAAACCTTGTATATAAAACAGGTAGAATTTTCTAACATTTCCCGGGAGTTAGCGAAGTTGCAACACAATTTCCCGCCAGTGTACTGAACACACCTGAGCCGAGCGTAATGCATTTAGAGACCTCAAACAATAGTTCAAATATACTACACAAATATGTTGCGTTTTGTTTCTTGTTGCAAAATATAATTTTTGACCTGGGGGACGTAACCATCTGGAAGCCTCCCTCTAGTGTGTGTTGCGTGAACCACTTAACACACACATTAAGTTCACTGTTTGGTCGGAAATTATTCCTGCACAAATTTTTCACCATATGTAACCAATAGTCAATACCTCCTGATACATTGCTAAACAGGTAAGCTCTAAAATAAAAGTCAACATACGAAAGAAATTATTAAATGTGTAAAAGTCCCAACCCTAATGATTTTCATATATATCATAACCTCATGTATACAGGAATAATGTGATAGTTGGTGAAATTTAATGCAACGTCTAGATTTTTGTCAATTAAAAGAAAAATCCAACTATAGTGTCTTTTGGTCAGGTAGGCCAAAAATTCTATGTTATAGAATAGACATCCGCTATAACCATCCAATTAATAAGCCACACCCACGCTGTAGAATTGTGCAGAATCGGTTAACAGACTCAAGGAGTGACCCAACAACAAAATTATGATTGACATATAATGCCATGTCTGTCAACAATTAAATCACATTTTCACAAAACAAAAGACAGTGTGGTGTGATGGGCGGGCATAACTGATTCTGAGAACTGAGGACTGAAGCTGTCCTAGCACATGCTTTCTTTGAAGTAAAAAACAATTTGCAACATAGTTTAAACTCTAGGCTATTCCACAGCAGGAAAGTAGGGAGGAAGGGTGTCTTATATTGTCATACCCTTCCCCCCTACTCTCCCGCTGTGGAATGCTGTGTCCTGTTATCTATTAATTTGATCTCCCTGTTCAGTATTTGCATTTTCCCCCGCAAAAATCCACCTGGGATGACGGCTGTCATTAAACAGTCAATACACCCCCGCCAATCAGGAGTAATTGTCTTTATAAGGTCAAACTTCAGTTTTATAATACTTAAAGAACTCCTTCAGTTTATAAACCGACATAGGTGGGAGTGACTTGTCGATTCAAACATAATTGAGTTCAGCCACCTGGGCAAAACATACCTAGGGAAGGCGTGGTTTCCTAAAACAATATATATGTTTTTGTCCCTTTAACAGATGATTTTTAATTTTTTTGCTTTGCTACCTTCCCGTCTATATTCGTGATCTTACCAGGAACAAGGTTACCGTGTTCCCGACTTTTTCCAGCCATGTATATATATATATTTCTAAAAGATATATATATATATTTCATTTGTTGATCAAATATGCTTGTGAACAATTTCAGAGATAGAAACGTTGGATTGGTGAAAAAGCAGAAATTGTAATTCAATCAGCCTCTTCATTATGTTTAATGAAAAGAAAGTTTACATTCAATACATGGAGATACATGGAAAAACTTTACATTTGTATTTTCCCCTGATTTGCTGATTTTTTCAAATACACAAATCTGCCTTTGACAAAAATAAACCTAAATAGTTTCAAAATACAATATTCATTGATTATCCGATGACAAAATTTGTCAAAATCAATAGCAAAGTGCAAATTTAGATGAAGACTACAAAGAATTTGGGAAACCAATAAATGGATCTTCCTAAACTGAGTTTGAATAACCATGGGGAGACTCCGTTCTGATCGTTCTCCCCAACAGCACCGGCCTGGATTTAACACCACATTTAAGGTGATTTCATGATCATGATGGCGTGGGTGAAGGAAATCACCTTCTACGCCACTGACAACAAGCAAAGACTAGATGATTGTTTGTTGGTTTGTTTGATTGGGGTAAAACATTGCACTCAAAGCGCTTATAAGGCGACAGTATCCATTTCACACTGCTCCTTGCTCATTACAGTGATAATTGGTAAATGGAAGAAAACCTTGTAAAAAACACCCCTGCTCCATTGCCGGGTCCACATTTTGTGACTCACTGAAATACCTGATGGCCAACAGACGGACTTGATCCCATGAACGATAAATTGAAGTAGGATTAGTTAGCACACATGCTACCACTTAGACATGGTCGCAGTCCAAAGACTAGAAGAAACAAATACAGGATAATCACAGGATTATCACAAATAGATCTGTTTCCGATAGCTGAGAGCACTAGGGCAACAGGAAGCTCCCTCCCAATCCTAAGCAAGTCATGTACCTGATGTAGGCATACATTCCAATAAGGCCTAAACTGGGTTTCCAACAGAAACTAGATTCAACTGTACCATCAATGCAGTCAAGAATTGATTGCATGTGACGGATGTCATAATCTAAATGTATAAATTAATATTCGAAGTTTTTAGCCCAGACTAATCCAGTAATGTGGCTGTAACTACAATGCAAATTCGCATCAGCTAGTGCAATAAAGCTTCAACAATACATTAAAACAGCTGATAACAATAAATTTTTAAAATATGCAGTGAATATAGCCTAGGCCTACCTGAAATTGAATCAGAAACAAAGTATTCTGTAAGCTTAATGTCAAGTACGTGTACGGTTTCCGAAAACCACCAGTAGCCGACGATATAACAAGACTGTAATCTAAGAAAAAACGGCCATTTTATCAAACTACCAAGATACAATAGGCTTCTAAATCTAGTAGCATCTCAATTAAGAAAACTTTGACAGATGACATGCCTGGTCTTGTTCCATTTCCCAGCTCCGATCGTACTTCGAGATACCCAGCAACAAAAAATGAATAGTGGCATGGCCATTTAAACAGCCAATAATGCAACACATACTTACTTGTTTTCTCTTAAATCACGAGTATCTGTGTAGGCAGAATGTATATTTCATTTTGCTGTAACCCTAGTGGGACCGGGGCATTATTTGTTTGTAAATATAGAAAAGCTTTCTTTGAAAACGGCGGAATCCAACGCCTTTTTTTACCCAAGCCCACAAAAGATCACGAGAGCAAGGGAGATAATCGCTAACAAGAAACAATACTGTCTACATACAAGTTCTGACTTCGAGAAAAAACAATAAAACCATAAAAACCATCATCAGCAAAGGAGAAACTGTCGGGTAGATCTTATATGTATACTACATGTAAAACAAACGAATATGTTTGCTTACAGTGTATTTAGATGGTTAAGTATACTGAAAACAAAGATAGATCTTTACTAGATGCAGAGCTCTGTATCTGATCGTTAGATGCAAAGCTCTGTTTCTCTGATCGTCTATTATATCATGTATCCTTATATTTAGATACAGATTAAGAGTGCACAAAACTGTGTAATCTCAGATTTTTGTTCACTAACTTCACTTACCGGCTATTATGGGTTCAATTGACACTGTCTTATTATATTTTATATACTCTCAGACATGTACATTAGGTCACTTTAATGGCGATATGCCAAACGAGTCTTGAAATCACACATTAGTCTTGTTAATAATATGGAAATACGAATCAAGTATCTGCAGCCAACTCACTATTTTTCTTTTTACCACCCTGACTGTTGTAGACTGGAAATTTAAGCAGAAGGGCCCGTTCCTTTTATTTTTTAAGCATGTAGATCTATACTCAATCAACGGATACACAGGCCTAATGTATTCAGGCTTTTAAACCGGTAAGTCTATTTAGGCTTATTGAAGATTAAAGTACTACTTCAATGTCAGAAATTGCTAATTACACAGCAGGGTAAGCTTGAACTATGAAGCTAGCTAGACCTTTGCTGGCTTTTAATCTAAGCGGTTTAGCGAAGGTTTGATCTCCCCAGGGCTTCTCTCAGTTGGAGTTCTGACCAGTGTATAGATCTGTCAATAGCAACAGTGTATTCAAGGATTTGACATTGTATGTTTGGGAAATAGCCTATATTGATAAGACGCTGGTGATGGGATTACCATCAATTCCCAGTTCAACAACCTAGGTAAGGCGATGAACAATATGACGAACGTATATTTTCTGAATATAAAATGCATAAAAAATGTATATCACATGGCCTTAACATATTATAATTCTAATCACCATCCTTTCTCCTCTTCGCAGGGCGTGTTCAAAGTGTCTTTATAGTTTTTTTTTACGATAATTGGTTTATTATGGCTCTTTGTCGGTTTGGATGCATGTTAATTGGAATCAAACGTGTCAAGTGACACAAAACCTAAAAAGCTGATTGTATAAGAATTGACTGATTGAATATTTGTATTACATTTCAAAGTTTGTAGTTGAAATCAACACAATGAATTATTTTGCAAGAAGTAATGTAATACATTTAAAACGTATGATCATTTTTAAACAATATTTTCAGAGAATTATGTTTATAGACCTTGACGTCTGTAGAACAACAACCTATTAAAAAAAGAAAAAAAAAAAAAAAGTCGACATTGTTAAGTTAAGTTATATACAATGGATTTTAAATCCCTAATGTAATACCGGTAGGATAATTTGTAACATGGGTTTTTTTTCCCCAGTAAAATTCATCTTTACGCTATCAGAACAATAGTCTACATATATAAAAAAAATAACATTTTGTTTCCAAACAAGGGCTGGTAATATCATTAAAAAACAGTATTTTCGTTATTTTGGGAGAACACTTTTAGTTTGAAAAGATTCTAGTTCAGAAAATTTTGCAGGCTGAAACCCGTCCGGGAATCGAACCCCTGACCCCCAGTTAGGCACCCAATCGCCGGGTAGAAGAATGCCGGGGCTGGCTGAGTGGTCTATAGGTGGCCGGAATTTACTGCTGGTGATTGCGTGCTTAACTGGGGGTCGTGGGTTCGATTCGCGGACGGGTTTCAACCTGCTTCATTTTCTGAACTTGAATCTGTTCCCAAAATAACGAAAATGCTGTTAATCAACATTATTCATCATTAAAGAGTATTTTGGTCTGTGGCGTCTAAGTTCAGACACAGATCCCGTGTTTATTTCGGAACACTTTCAATTTCCTGGACGACAGAAATATCGAAGAGTTATTTTTTCCCCCAAAAATACACTCGCACCATGTCACATAAACACACCAATGGTTGTTCTGCCAACGTGTATCTAAATCTACCGGAATTATAGTTTTACCCGAGACAACATTTTGAAGTTAATGATTCCAATTCCAGGAACACGATGTTTACCAGTTCCCGCGATTTTGCTGAGCCATTTGGAGTCCAATACAAGGGTTCAGTTTAATTGGAACCCACTATTTTCCTGGCGTGTAACAGTCGCATGTTTTCACTTATTGCTAAAACTCGTGCAATTTATCTGCAAGAAATATTTGTGTTGAACAAGGCACGAATACCCCACTATACATTTTAGTTACAGCACCGATATTTAAGTTGCTTGAAGATGAAAACAAAGTACAAAGAATTTAAACGCAATATTGTTAACAAATTCATAAGGTGTATACTTTGACTATGACTTTATTTTTTGTGCTCTTCCGTTTGAAGCCAATGCAAAAGAGAGTGTTTGTTTCTGGTCCACATTCCTCTGGAATCGCGGGTCCGACTCTCGCATGCAGCCCGTAAGCAGGAGTGGCGTTGAGAAGGTTTCTTTCTGTGTGTGCCAAATTTAAACAAAGAACAGTTCTAAATGAGAACTCCAACGTGAGATAAACTAGTGAATAATTAAACGAATTAAAAAAAAAAAAAAAAAAAAAAAAAAAAACAATTCAACAGACACACAGACAGACAAACAGACAAACAAACAAACAAAACAAAACCATATTTGAAAGTTGTTGAAACAGTCTATATACAATCGTATTAACAAGGGAGACAACCATGTGTGGAATAAAGGTTAAAATTACACCAATCAGTTTTGGACCAATGTTTTCATGGGCAAAAATCAGTAATTATTATATTGATATAGGTTATCACTCAATAAGTGCGATATAAACATTGAAAAAATACCGATAAAGTACGATACATGAAATGAACAAAATATGCATTTTATTGTGAACACCTCTCAACGTTGAGTCTGCAGTACGATAAAAGACTACATCAACTTACTATCAGTCGAAAAATCAGAAAGGCAATACTGCATACATCAAAATAATTCGCTGCTATAAATTCCGAAAAATAAGTATCCCCCCCTCCACCCCTACCACAGAATGAACACGGTATTCAACAATAGCAAAAACTGTTAGGCCATATAAGCAACCCAAATCTTCCTACAACTCAAAGTGCATGGTTTATCTAGCGAACAACGTTTCTGTATATACATGATTCGATTTAACTGACAGTTAGTTGGTATGATTGCATCTTTGGGAAGTACAAAACTTCCAACCATTAATTATCATAATGTAATAAATGTTATCTTTTTAGTTACCCACTACAACATTTATACCTTAAGATGGCGGGAAAGGGTTTCTCATTTATTATTATTTTTTTTTCTATATGGAAGTATATAATGCTATAAGGATTCATTTCTGTCAACAACGATAACTTTGCAGACGAGGTATACTATTTGTCTACGCTACAGAGGATACAATTTATGCTACGCAGACACTGATGAATCTTTCCTTTTGTCAGCGATTTGCGGATAGTCAAGATATTTTCCTTTGCATAATTTTACAGAGTGGAGATAATTGCTCTCGGACATGTTATATTGGAGACATCCCAACATTTGACACCAATTAATACATGTTTACACTTAACAAACCAGAACGAAGATGCAACAGATATTTACAAACCATTATCAACATAGGGATTGATACACCAATCTACTGAATATCAATCGGGACATGTCTTTGTTTAGAACCATTGCTTTAACATAGGGTGTGGTTTCCTTCACCTATTGGACTGGAACGCCATTATGTGAGTGAAATAACCTCAAGTACGGCGTTAAACCCGAATCAAACACTCTACCACAAGGCCATCTATATATATCATTGTGTCAAGTGTCGTGGCATAACAAAGTACGAATCGACATCGTATCTGATCACCTTTCACAAAATTGATATTACATTGCGTTCTATGTTGTACCGGTCCATTGTTTTAAAAAAATAAGGAATAAAATATACAAATGGGATGATACAGATCTACGTTTATATATTAAATACATTTCAAAAAATTATTTGAAATAGTTTTCCAGCTAAATAGGGGAAATCTATGGTATAGCAATGCACTTTGTGTCTCTGCATACATCTGTGGTCAAATAGACAACATGAGTTCTAACTCAAAATGCGGCTTCATTTGTGATTAGACGACGCCAATTTGGAACGAAACGATATGGAACTTGCTCAAGGCAATTTGTTAGGATGGAAAATGGTAATAATCTGTTTCTGGCCTCCTTTGTTGGGCAACTAAATAGAAATGTTTATTATTTGGTATACAGTATGAATTCAGAAAATGTGATATACTGTACCTCGTAACTCATAAGAATTGTCTGGAACAATGTGTTGGTGCAATCAAAGCCCCCCTTCGGATTAGAGCCAACAATCTATGAATCCCATTAGGTTACAACTGATATTACCGATACCTGAACATTTCTCTCTTCCTGATCATTCCGTTAAAGATCATTTTGAAATCATGTCGATTGAAAAAACAACGACTTTTCCCTCCAAATTAGAAGGAAAAAGAAACGTTTAGAAGGAGAAGTTTATTTGGTTATAAACTTCCACCCTATCCACCCTATCCACCCAGACCGGGTTTATTTGGGAACTAAGTTTTACTTGGTCGTTCATGTCTTTACAAGGGTTTTCTTGGTCAGTCATACCAAGTTTTTATTGGTGGGTCACTACTGTACCAAGTTTTTCTTGGTCGGTCAGGACATTACCAAGTTTTTCTTGGTCGGTCAGGACTTTACCAGGTTTTTCTTGGTCGGTCAGGACTTTACCAAGTTTTTCTTGGTCGGTCAGGACTTTACCAAGTTTATCTTGGTCGGTCAGGACTTTACCAGGTTTTTCTTGGTCGGTCAGGACTTTACCAAGTTTATCTTGGTCGGTCAGGACTTTACCAAGTTTATCTTAGTCGGTCAGGACTTTACCAAGTTTATCTTGGTCGGTCAGGACTTCACCAGGTTTTTCTTGGTCGGTCAGGACTTTACCAAGTTTTTCTTGTTCGGTCAGGACTTTACCAGGTTTTTCTTGGTCGGTCAGGACTTAACCAAGTTTTTCTTGGTCGGTCAGGACTTTATCAGGCTTTATTTTTGGTCGTTCATGACTTTACAAGAGTTTTTTGGTTAGTCGTAACTGGTTTTTCTTGGTGGGTCCCGTCTGTACCACGTTTACTTGGTCGGTTACGACTGTACCAGGTTTTCCTTACAGTCTCCTTACGGTCAAGGTGAAGGATCTAAAGAAGACCTAATTCCATTTGTCTTCCAATATGACTAACCTAGCACCCAGTTTGCTACTTCTCTCACAAAGACACATTATAGCATACAATAGAAATAAAAATCTAAAAGGCCCACTGGTATCAGACAAGTTGTAGTTCTTATTCCTTTTAGCCGGTATATTCGTTGCTTAATTTTTATTTCCGCAAATACCTCTTCGTAGCTATAGATTTATTCCTAACCCATACCGGATATCTTATATGCTACCCATAGTTTATATACCATTTAATAGCGTAACATTCTCTCGAGGAGTCTGTAGGTTACCCATTACAACTCTAGATTAAAACCTATTTATAAACTTGTCTGGGAGATTATCTACAGCATGTGATGATTCATCGATTTTAATTAATCAACGTCTTTTAGCCAGTGAGCACTTTGTATAAAAATAACCCACAATGAAAAGTCGTCATTGTGAACTTAAAGGCTGTGGCTTAGTCGTAGCGAGTGCGCCTTCTAATCCATCTTCGATTTACCGTTCCCGGGATCGATCATCAGTTGTGGTTTCCACCTTAACTAGGCACGGAGCAGTGTGAAATGGACAATCCGTCGTCATATCAATACCGTTGAGTACGACGTTAAACCCCAATCAGACAAGCTAACAAACCAGGCAAACATCGATGAAACTGGGTGTAAATTAGGTTAATTTTGACGTTGTACATTACTGCGGTAACTGGCAACCAACATGGTTAATAACATACTCAAAATTTAATTAAGACATAAAAAAAACCGCCATGAATAATTTGTTCCAGTGCTGCAAAGCAATGGCATTTTAAAAATGCCGTTGTGATAACATTTTAGGTATACTGTCCACTAAGTAACGATTTCTGCTTTACGGTAATTATAAAACATTTTCAGATACCACTGTTTGGCGTATTCTGACCATGTGATGATTTTGAGCTTTTGAGCGACGGGAAAATATTACATACTGATCAACTCATGTATTATAGTGTATTATGGATTCCGTTTTTGGATCAGTTTTATATGTGGAGTATAAAAAAATATAAATAAAAAAGCTCTTAATCCGTGGTGAGACTTGGTGACGTAGTCCGAATTACACCTGTGTGTATGGGTGAAGTAAATTGGCTTGTTTTGTTGAATAAGTGTATGTTTTTTCTTAACGTTTTAATACAACGATGCCATCCTATAAGGTGAGGGGAGTAATAGGTTTTATTTTTTTCTGTACAGGTGTCCGTATGTCTGTTCAGACCCCGTCCTTGCCGTATATCTCGGTAACTATTTGACTAACGCCTTTCAACTTGCATATACTACATTCTTCTTAGTACGCAGATATGCAAGTTGGAAAAAATTCCATACCAGAATTATCGCAAGTTATGCAAATTAGGTGTTTGTCGAAATTGTTTTTATAACCCATCTCCGTTACTATTTAACTTATAGACGTTCACCATGTGTTGATGTGCAATGTGAAAAAAAAAAAAAAAAAAAAAAAAAAATAAATAAATAAATAAAAATAAATGTAAAAAACATTATTTAAGAAATAATTTTAGCTCTAGAATACTATTTAAATATACTTGCATCCGTCATTCGTCTCAATGCTTTTATATCATTGGCCGTACTGGAGGAAGGAGACAGAATCGGTTTGCAATCTAGCTCCCAATACCCATGTTGCTATATAGAAGTAAAGCTCTCTGAGCTCAGTTTAACTGCATTGAGTGTCTTTAAAAACGGCTCAATAACAACTGAAGAAAAAATGGACACACACATTTTATTCTGTGTGAAGATCCCGTGTTTAACGTCAAGTCTCAGAGAGGGACATATTTCACACCTGTTTGTTAAAACAGAAATAAAGCTGGGTCAAAAGCATCAGCTGATATAAAGGATCGCTTGTCAAACTATCAGAATATTAAAGTTTAGTAGTTTTCAACTGAGTGATAGTTGGGTAGGATGGTCCACCCTCAAAAGCTATATATATGCTAGCTTATGTTCACACGCTGTAACAGAGTGCATTCGACCTAATAACGTTCATAACAACAACGCATTGTGTTTTCTCCTTACATGGTCTAACCATCCTGAGTAATGACAATAACAAGTTCTGGTTGCCATTATAAACGGGAAAACAAATTAGACCTTTCCCCGGTGTTTTAATTGATAATCTTACCTTATTATGTACTGTCCAATTGACCATAATTTGCCAGATCAATTAGTGACAACTGGATATAACAGTATTTCCCATGGGCATATATGGTAATTTATTGCTTAGTAAATTGGGCCAAAGGTTCAGTTGTGCTAAAACTTGGAGCTTCGGTAGAAAACATGTCGGGTATTATTGATGTGTTTATGCTTCATTAACCCCTTCTACCATACTATATCATTGCTCACAAGATTACTCATACTGACTCAATTTGAACAAAAATATAGGTTACCCAGCGGAGATATTAAACAATCCGAAATGTAAGTATCCAAAAAATAAAAACTGAAAAATATATTTAAACAAGACCAAAAACAAAACAATTCAAAAATAGTATTAAGAATCAAACCGAAAAGATCAAATGAATTTCAACAAAATACTGTGTCTTTGTATAATTGAATAGTCCATATTGTCTAAGTCAACATTAAAGCACTTTAAAGTTTAGACAATCAAGAAGAGCAAGAATCTGTGCGTCCAGGTCATATCCATGGAATTCCTCAAATTCCGTTCTGCATGGTGTTATGGACGTGCTAGTGCATGCTGATATCACGGATTTTTCAAAATACGATCAATATTTATAAAGCCACAACAAAGGTATCACATTTCAATTTTGGAACTGTTTGATACTAATTTATATTTGCAAGTATATCAACAGCATTTCCGTTATTTTGGGAATACACTTATTAGTTTGACCCTAGTTTACAAAATTTTACGGCTTGAGACCCGTCCGGAGAACGAACCAGCGGACCACAAAGTTAGGCACAGGATCCTCAACAGTATTGCCGACCGACTAAGAGTTATTCCAACATAGCAAAATTGCTATTTATATTACCTTATAAGACTTTTTTAAAAATCATTCACTGCTTTCAGCTCTGCTTCCACAGCTGAAATCAATGGTTGAGGGTTAGTGGATGTCCGCATCATAGAGTCCAGGATTCAACAAAGCATTTTCCGACTTAAGTCAATATTTTGAGATTTTTATAATTTAGTTTTACAGTTATACATCCAATTATTACTTACTTACATGGTAATAATAATAAACAAATATTCAATGTTTAAATGCAAAACTGAGAAATTTGAGGGACTTTAAGCAGTTTGACTTAAGTATTAAAATGCTTTGTGGATGATCAGACCCAGGAGACTAACCATATATTTTGTACCACCTTTTATACTGCTTGTCTTTAGTCAAATTGTAATTAAACGTTTTCTTTAGTTTCAGGTTGAGGTGGGTGGTGGGGGGCACAACTCCCGGAAGGGGTGCGAAAATAAATGAAGCGATGAGCGGATGCCTGACAGCAAGTTGTTCTGTGTTGTTGGTGGAACATTGTTATGTTAAACAAAAACATCTGGGCATAGTATTATCCAGAAATCAAGAAGAGGGTGTTTCAAATCACCATTTTCACAGAAACAGGGTTTCTCATTTTACTATTCCCCTATCTTTCCCATTGTAAATTTAGCTGAAACAGGGTGTCTAAAATGGCTTCTTGTGTGTCTCAAAGGCACCGAAACACCCCTCTGGCTAACACTATGCATCTTGGTGAATGGAAAGGAATGGGAAATGTTATTTTTGGGGTTTTCTTTTGTTGTATAATAGATCAACTCCATTTTCCTTGGTGCATTGAAATCTCTTCTTAGCTTGTCGTAACGAAATCAAAAAATGTATTTTAGAAAGAGGGTGAAATTATGGCGATGTCACGGGGTTGGTGTAGGTATAATATTTATGTTTAGCTCGTACAATTCTACAGTATTTAGGTTGAGGTCTTTCGTATAGCCTAGGTTATCATTAACTCAATCACTAACTTCTGGATTTTGAATTCAAGCATTATTAAATTCAATTTTGTTTTTTTATTTTAATTACTTAAGTTTTTATGGATAGATTTGTTTCTTTTGTCTGAATTATTTCGTATTAGATTAATCTGTTTCTAAACCTTATGCGATTTTCTTTAATTTACAAAACAATTATTATTTAAATAATAATATATATAAATTAAATCAAATTTTCAATTTAAACTTATTTTTGAATTACTTTTTAAGAAAAATCTTGTTATTTGTTTTTCGCATTACTTATACAAAATTGTACATTACATTTTTCTGATAATTTTTTTTTCTGTACTGTTTTCTGTCAATTCTTTTGTTTGTAAATTTAAAATAATTAAAATATTTTGATGAGATTCCGGTTTAATTGATTTTGCTTCTTGATTTTTATTAAGTTGGCATCCCTTTTCATGATTAAGACTTAATTGTTTAAAGTATATGCCAGTCATCAGCTTTGAGTTGCTCATTTTCTCAGAAACAACAACATTCTATTAAGTAAGATAAACTAGATAAAACAACACTTTCACAACAATGTTGATAGTGCCAAGATGCAATTATAATAATTAGTAAAACTATTCGACACATTTGTATAAGAAATAGGAACATTTACCCTGCAAGACGACAGTCGACGTAGAATGAAGGCTTTGAACTAGCTGTATTAGGCATTTTAATAAGTTTATGAACATCCAGTAGTCATGATGCTCAAATGTCGTTTGTACGGGACGTGTTACGACTGAGTGAAAACTTTCACACATAGGCCTACAAATCGAAATCTTCCCTAAATAAATGAATACTTTTGCTTTAACGTCGCTACAATTTACCCCGTGGAAGTAAAAACTCCGCAAGACAACAGTCGACTTAGAATTAAGACATAGAACACATTCTATTTTGCCATTTCACGAACGCCCAGTTGCCATGATGCTCGGATGCAGTTAGTTGTTAGTTTCATGTTAGTAACTGCGTTATGATTAACTGAAAACTGCCCCGCATACAACATCATCTAGGAATAATTTTACAGAAGTCGGATCCACTCACCATAACGAAATTATAAGATTTATTGCAAAACAAAAGTAATATCCAGAGATGAATGATATGAATATTCCATCGAATCAGTAATTGGTGTTTTGTGTTTATCACCTGGTGGGTATTATTTCCTGAAACACATTAAAAAAATTGTAAATATGTAGTTAATAATCAATGTTCAACAGCAAGTAGAAAATGAATTGCAGTCTTGGTTCATGTATCGCACTTACTCTTCTGATATGAGAATTAGCGTCTACTAATATGAATCTTTCTTGCTCAACTATCACATTTACAATATTCCTGTTTCATCGGAGCGTTATGAATGTAAATCATATGTATTAACGTTGATGGCGATATGAGATATTCTCACCAGATGGAGTAACTCTATACGGAGAGACAGCTGAGTATTAAAATGTATGCGCTGTCCCAACAGTTTAAGCTAGATCAGAAGCAATAAGCTACCAGAGACCCATTTACCCATAGAGCCATCTTAAAGTAATTCTTGGAGAACCTATTTAAAGAGCATTCGTCCAGTAAAAACTAAACGGAACTCAATCAAAACTCTCTGGAGATGCACTAGCAAGTGTTGAGCTATGAACTAAGTCGGCGATCATTTTTCACAGTGGACTTCTGAAATGTTCTGTATGTATACCGCAGTCCTAAATAAAATAAAAAGAATGTATTTGACGGCTGGAATAACACGTTGAACCGGTGATATTTCATAGAGGTTGTTTTCAATATGGAAATTGTACGTAGAGTTATTTATTTGTACGACAATATCTATAGGACAATAACTATTTTGACCTGACGAGAGCGTAAAGGCCTTGCCAGAGGCAAAACAAGTTTGCATTAAGGTTACGGAATAATTGAGAAGCCGGTTTGGTAATTGCGTGCTTGAAAATAGGGAAT
The DNA here is from genome assembly GCA_031763545.1 of Mopalia muscosa. Classification (NCBI taxonomy): domain Eukaryota; kingdom Metazoa; phylum Mollusca; class Polyplacophora; order Chitonida; family Mopaliidae; genus Mopalia; species Mopalia muscosa. The sequence continues at coordinate 16,142 of JARFOD010070683.1, forward strand.
TTTTGAAACACGGTGTTTACTGTTTATGATGTTACAAAGGACGAGCGAATCGCAGCAGTGAGTTTAAGTGTGTTAGAATAGAAACTATATGACCTAAGAGTTGCCGGTTAAGCGAGGTAAAGAACATGCGCACGACTCGTTTAACAGACCCTCTGTGTATTATTCGGTGATAAGCGCTGACAGCCAGTAGGCAGTCAACCACATCAGCGAGAAGACTGTTAAAGTGTGTTACCTGTAGAATCTTAGCTTCACAATATGGGTGTAAAATCAAGTAATCCCGGATTTCAATTCCACGTGTCGGAATCAAAGACACATCTTACTGTGCTATGTCTTATGTGTGTCCTGATGACTTCGGAGGTGTCGGCTATCTGCAATGGATTTATGAGCGACATGGCATCTAACCAGGACATACATGCTCCCTTTGGATGTACTAATACTCCCTTTGGTATGTATGTAAACAAATATTTATTTTTTCATATATATAAAAAACAAGTGGAAAGTAAAAGAAAAAAAAAAAAAAATTAAAAACAAAAAACGGGACCCTGAAAAAAGAATTTTGCAAAATAATAATATCAATTATATAACATATAATATTACATTCCGAGTTTTCGTTCTAACCATATTACAGTTAGCAGTTATTACAAAAACAAAAGATATGTGCAACTAGAGTAAAACATCAAGTATATATACAGTTTAAGAACAATATAAAGTTTGATGGCACAGTATGAACACAATGAGGAGGATGAGGTGATGATTAGATGAAAACAATTAACAATGACATTATGTACAACTTGTTACCACTGAAGGTCAAGTTCGTTAAATGAAGATATGTTAAATAGTCAGTCAGTCATGTAGGCCTACTGGAACATTTATAGTTATTTATAACGAAAAATTATAAATTTGAATGGTGGCGATGTCATAAGCCGACATAAACTGGGTCTCAGAAAACTTTTTTGCTATAAAAATGTAGGGACTGTATTCAGCAGCTTGGAACAGGTACTCGTGTAGAAAAGATAAACTACAAGTATTAAAACAAAACAAGGATACCACTAGTCTTCTCTGCTCACTAATGTCACTTGGTGGCCAGAGGAACTGCATGCAGCCGGAATACCTCAAGGAAGTATAAGTGATAACTAACTTATAACTAACTCGGTATTTTGACGTTTGAAAGTCTAACATGCCATGGTGAGCAGAAAAACGAGGAAGAGTGATAGGTTTGACAGTGGTACCATTAGACCTACCACAAATATATCTGTTTTACGATCAGTCACTGGGGCGCTGCTGATAACTGAGAAATCCACTGTTCTAATTAGAACGGGAAAGTTCTAAGGCTGATTTGTATAGAGTGGATATAGGCTATACAGCTTAGGACTAATTTAGAATACATCTGTGCAAGCTTCGTTCGGATCTCGAATGATATTTCGTATAAAACTGTTCATTAGCAGTCTGGTATTTCCTCTATGATTAATAAGGAGGAAAGCAAAGAAGAAGGGACTAAAATTGGGCAGGAAAACTGTTAGCAAACAATAAACATTAATTGAGGGAAATCCATTGGGGAATAAAGACAGATTGACTTAAAAACATGTCATAAACATAAAAGCTGTTCATATAAACAGATCTTTCATAACGCTACTTGTCATTTAAAGTCTTGTAAAGTTTTGCGAAATCGTTTGGTACCAGAGTGCAGAGTGACGAGTGAAGTACCACTGTTCCGGGCATTCAGTTATGCTTGGTTTCCTTTGTTTTCTGGTCAGTTATATATTAGATAACACTCATTGTGGCAGGCATTATTAGACTCTCTTTATGTTTACAAATTAGACTCTGCTGAAGTGTTTCAAAAGGCTCTTGCGGAGGGTTGCGAGGAAGCTTCCTGATGCTCTCAGCGCAACATGACAACATTAAGTCGATCTACTCGTGATGTATATGATTGTATTATTTCATGTGATTGTCTTGTGTTTGCCCTGTCTTGTCTTTATGTGAAGAACTTTCGGCGAGCAACTAATTCATTTTGCGGTGTAAGATTGAACCATATATCCTCTGACAGCGTACTGTGTCTTTAGAAAGATACGCCGGCGGGATTCAACTGACAGTGTTGCGGGCAAAGCTACTACCTGAATAGCGTGTTTACAATAAGATAACATAGAAACCTGATAAACTATTGTCGGAATTGTAAATTTCTCGTAAAGTGACAACAGCATCTATTACAAATCTTGCACAGAGGCGGTCGTTGCAAAAATGCATTCTTTTCGTTAATTTCTCGATATATTGAAAAATAGATTGCATCTAAAAAACTGTTTGTGTATAAAACACTGCCTTACCCGAGTGACATACATTTAAGAAGGTAGAAATTAATTATGTGTATGAGCTATATCCAGACACAGTCTTTCCAAATGAAATGATCTTTGAATGGTTTTAAACCAAACTAAATGTGAAAGTGAGAGAGAGAAAAGTCAGATGTTTCTTGACTGTAATGACCTGTTGCTTTACATCTATCAAGCATGACAGAATCGATTAAGGTAAGGATCACCACGTTAATGAGCTCTGTGGATACAAAGTAACTATTTCACATTATTTTTTGTGTTATACAATTAACTGTAATCATTCCAGCATATGCATTAAGACATTTATTAGCGTGCACAATGATTAAATTCCCTGATGTTCTTGGCAACATGAAGAATACGCCCAAGTCAACAATTCTTGCTACTCCGAGCTGTCCGGAAACCGTTTTTGAGAGTCTCAGAAATAGTCAGAATAATGCGAACACCACTCGCTAATTATATGATGCTTTGTGAAGCTTTGGACGGCCATCTGATTCATATTTTTGTCTAAAAATGAACCAATAAAAACTAGTTATTATGCTTGTTACATGTTAAGCCCTGCTTATGTCACACTACGATGAGATAGAAGTAACGGCAACTGGCCACATCTGATAACTTGTCACAAAACACCTCGCATGTCAGAGACTAGAACCAACTCACTGGAACTAGCTAGAGGCAGTCAAACGAGCACTTATGTCACTTGCCATAACTTTGAACTACTTTGGATCAGTTGTACTTGGTATTAGAACGTGGAACATGCGTGACTATCTGAAACTGGACTGCAACTAGTTGACGATATACGCAGCAGAGCCACTTATGCCCTTATGTCACCTTCAAAGATAAGACTGATTAGTGGACATAAGCTAGGCCTTAGAGGTGGCAATAATATGGCTTGGATGCTGGAGGCTTAGTTGTTACGGAAAGTAGAAGAATGACGAGTCCTGTTTAACTGACTGTCAGATTTATCCAAGGGGTAATTGTTCTTGTAACTGTCAATCACTGGGTTAATACTGAACACACAGCAATGCAGTTGTAGTGGTAAATTGAAAACAGTAAATAAACTAAAACCTACAAATAATTTATTTAATCATAGAGGAAACAATAAATACACTATACAATGTAAAAAAAACCCCTCCTAGTTAAATGGCATTTTGTCTACCGTTTATCAAGCGGGGCAAAACATAGCTGGAAATGGATCAACCTGTTAAGTCATTTAGGGATTTAAGCTGTTTCCCATACGTCTCCATTATTTGACAAAGTTATATAATCCAATCTTTTGATCAGAGCCCGCATACTACTTATCTAACGCAAACAATTTTACATTCTGCTCTATAAACCGTATTTTATAAGAAACCCCCGTCTCTTAACACATGAAGAATCCGGATCCACCACTGGTGGTGTAAATCAAAAATAGGAATAGCTATAATTTAGGATTTAAGATTTAGGAGATAACATGAGTTTCCTTAAGTCGAGAGACACCATAGATCAGTCTGTACAATTGGTCACTTTAAAATATAGCTTTTTTAACTCTGATATTTTAACTGGTTTGTATTTACTGTCCCCCTGTTGGGTTCTATTTTCGAGTGGAATAATTTGTACAAAAAGAAGCAGATGTAGAGTTCCAAATGTGGGATTGCCATTGACAAAGTAAACCATAAAGTCTAACAGAATACAGAAACAGTTCGAATCAATTGTCACGTATACAAGTCTTCTGTTTTTTTTTATGAGTTAATCATACTTGTAATTGTCAATACATCGACTATATGTGTTAAATCAGGGATAATAAAAAAAAGGGTATGCATAACTTTGGACAATTCACACTTTACTATAAAGGCTACTGTTAACAAGTACTAGCCTTTAATAGCTCAATTAGATTTTAATGTGCTACTACTTTCTCAGTACAAGTTGTTTTGTTATGCTATGATTGCAATAATTTTTGTTTAACAGTTTGGAACTTTGTGTTTTAGGTAGATCGTGTGGGATTCCACCACGCGACTGTCAGGATTTATTGGACGCTGGCTATCAGCATAACGGTGTGTATGTGGTGTACCCAAGGGACTCGGATCTCGGATTCCCTGTGTACTGTGACATGGAGAATGACGGGGGAGGGTGGCTGGTGAGTACCACAGCTGGATTCTTTTAACCATCAACAGAACTCCTTGTCCGTAGTTTAAATGTGGCATTGGCATGTCAAGCTCTAATTGGTTTATAAGTCAATGAATCTAATATTACTTTTTTATGACATCTTAAATTATGTCCTGGAAATGATGTATTTAAACATTTTAGTCAATCTTGCCCGAAGAGTTCACAAATTGAAAAAAAAAAATCTATGTGTACTGCATATTAGAATATAGAATGTAACAGTTACTCTCATACATTCATATTCCACAAAACAACGCTATCAAATTGGCAATTTAATTCATCTCAAATAAAAAGTATATATGTTTTTATAATAGAAATCGAACAATCGTAATATAGACTTTTATCGACAGAATTTAGTCGCAAAGTCTAAAGCTGCTGTTGAAATAATCGTTTATTAAAGTTAATGGGGAAATGGCTTAATAACTGCATGAGACAATTTCACTATATGGTAAAACGAAATATCTTAGTATTTGATTGCTCTCTGTCTTAACAATTTCATCGCTGTATTTTATGTTGATGAATATTTTAACATGTCATTTAACCTTTGTGATTCTCCTATCAAGAAAGACATGTGAACATTTTGTTAAGTTATTTCAGGACAATCGTTCACAAGATTATAATACTTCCGACTTTTGACAGATGAGTTTACCAAATAACCAGAAAGTGGCTCCTTGTTATAGGAGGTCTGTCTGTTTAGGAATGATTTATATGTGGGTCTGTTCATCGTAACTAGACTTGATGATATCTCGTAATTTCACATGATTACTTTGCTGCAGGCAATCTAGGTATGGCTGGATGTTATAGAGGCCTTTTAGTATCAAGATCATAACTGTATTATCTGGTATAATTCATATCCTATAAACCACACACGATATGCTTATTTTAATGGGATATTGAGCGATATCTTCCATATTGTTCAAAGTTTCAGTTTCCTGAACATGATTTATTATATAAAAAAATACAAATGTTTGTGATCAGACCATTTGTCGCTTAAATATGATTTATTCACTGTTCCTCCGAACTAACCCCACTGCGAACTGTTATAGACAATATAAATCGCAAGGAGTCTAAGTCTTGAAGAAGTAAAATAATAATAAAATTTCTTATATGATACAACTGCATTGTGTACCCTGATATTTCGTAGGGCTTATACTGTTGTCAGCTCCGGACAATGGGATAGACTGTTCCACTCTGACACGTGGTTCTCGATCATTGCTAGAACCTTTTATCTGACGTTTGTAGATGAAATCGATACATTTATGTATTGACGGTAATGGCCACTTGTTGTGAAGTGATATTAATTGCTGGTAATTCGTGAGAACTTCCTGTGATCCTATCTGATAGACTGTAAGGTGAACCGTAGCCATACATTAAGATTGCCTACATTATATATTGAAATGCCTTTTACCCGAGACACCACAATGAGGGACTGTGTTTTCTTAACAGTTTTTAACTTGACACATAATATAACCCCTAGATTTTTGTTTCCAAGCACATGTGTGACGTTTTGAGTCGACAAGGTGGTGATTTGTTGTTACTTAAGTTTATACAGCCAAAACTTGCGTTCAAACAGTAAGACACCATGTCACAGCTGACAACATTAAGTCTTCACAGAAACTCTTGGTTCAACCGCGATACGTAAATTACGCCTACAAGAGGTTTAACCGATAATGCTTTTATTTTTTTTAGAAAGTTACTACATGTATCTGTAAGTATATATTTTTATTGACACAATAGGTCGGAAACAGGCAGATCTATGGCTGTCTGGATATTGCCATTTACGTATGATGGTGTGTAACAATTTAATTTGATAAGTGTTTGAGCTTTCAAAATGCATCCTCACGGGCCACATCTATTTCAGCTGGAGGTGGTTAATAGTCGACTGTTCCAAAGTGTTGAGAGCGCTCAATGTTTGTTTTGACGGGTTAAACAGCTCTATGAAAACACTCCAGCGGGCCCTTGAGGCTTCGTCATACATGATGAGCGGGCACGTCAGGTGTACATAACACTGAAGGGCAACTCTTGAATCTTGTATATCGCTTATAAACAAATGTACTACAGGACTATTCCGCTATGGGCAAGTTTCAGATGGACAAAACGCATTATATCAGTTACGGTTCCATTTTAGCGTTGTGCTACATAACTTTCGAATGGAATATTATATTTAGATAGAGGACGACCAGAAAAAAATAATTTATTAGTTGTGATTTTCAATATTAAAAGATAAATCTATTGTTTGTAGTTTATAGACTCTTGACAATCCAGTATGTAAACTTTGGGTTATATAGGCGAACATTTTCTGTAATAAAATATATTCTCGGTTTGATTATGTGAAACAACAATTAATCGTAATTATGTTTTTTTTTCCACAAAGTGTCACCTTTATCAAAATTACCTACCTATTTTGCCAACTTTTGGAAAATTTAGCCGCACCAAAATATTTAAATGACGTTTAAAAATGGCACATATTTATAAGGGTCTGCTGCTCGACACGACGTGTACTGACAGACGGGAACTTGTCTGCTGGTAATTCTAGGACATAAGGAATTTCCATTGGTAAGTTTCTGAGCTAAAGAAAACACATCTTAGCTCAGGTGTTATCAAACACAACAACCCAACTTCTTTACTTTGGAATAGCGAGACAGGCAGTTTCTTCCTTTTATCTTCTGAATGGAAAAAGTGCGACTGAGGACTAATTTTAAAAAGGGAATGTTTGCTTACAATTGAAAAAAAGCTGTTAAATGTTTAGCCGGAGAGGTCATATCACATATTAACAGTGATAAGCGCATACACATGAATACTATAGTAACTTGCTTTACATTTTCATAACAAATATTATTCTTTATGTGTTGCTCAAATGTTTTTTAATTAAATGAGCAAGCAGCTATGGGGAATTATTCAAAATTTTCCCAATTAGTGTGGCAGTCTACCGTTGTTTCATTCGATCAAACACTAATTTCTGTTATATATAAATGGACGCAAACAGAATTAAACATGAATTCACAGGTAGTATTGGTTAACATATTTATTATGGCAAATGTTCTCTCGATACGTGAACCGTTAACCTTTACTAGTAATCAATGTGACAGTTTCGTACCTGATCTAATACACATTGAGTTTATATCTGATCTGTAAGACGGTATATCGTAAATAAAAGGTGGGAATATCCCTTAATAGCGATCAGCCATAATTTTTGTTTAATTGCTCAAAACGTCACCGTTAACCAATTATGACTGACTTAAAAGTGAAACAAAGTTGTCGCTGATTCGTTTTAAAATTCCGCAGCCCACGTGTGTTATGTTCCCAGCCGGGTGAATTTTTACTACATAGGTTCATTTGATACTGTAACATATTACTTGACCTTTCCAAATCAGGCTTCTATTTAATATTTCCCTCTTCTTCCAATTGTACTTTGCACCACCATTCCTAAATTCATCACAGGGCATCATCCACAGCATACCCTTAACATCCATGTATTCATTAACACTGGTCTTTGTGTAGACGACTTGCAGGAGCCCTGTATGAGAGCCAGTACGGAATATGAATAAAACACCACAATAAAACTGTCAAACGTTTGCTATGATGTACGTACATTAGCAGTTTATAATTCCAATGTAATTAGATTATGACGGTTACAATTTTATTTTTACATTTGTGATGTCCTCCCGCACTCCCCCCTCCCCCTACCCACCCATCCCCTCAACTCGATCCTTGGTTACATTTCTGGTTAACTTATACGATTCACGACATTTAGATGACATTTTCTGATCTACTATTATATGTTGCTTGTCTACATCTCGCATTTCAGTGCACTTCCACCTCTTCTGGTGTAGTATAGTATGCCAAATCAACCAATAGAACACAAACTATTATACTGTCTGATTAAGTCGACACCAATTATATTAGACATCTAATACGTTTTCTATGTGTAGTCAATCATTGTCCGCGGTATTTAACAGGTTTTTTAAATAGAATATGTAAGTGCGGTATCGTATATGTATCTCTTATAGTCTCAATGTAGCTGTATTTAGTAAATACAGCTACATTGAGACTATAAGAGATACATATAAATTAGAGATACAAAGTTAGAATGCATATCCCCGCGTAATTTCAAGTGGTTTCACTTACCGACTATAGACTGAGTTAGTACTGTCCAGAAATATTTGATAAACTGAAATTTATTACACAAGACTTGAAATCGCCCATTAGACTTGTTAAAAGAACGGAAATATGATTCACGTATCTGTTGCAATCCTGCCATATGTATGTCTTACGCCGTGACTGTGGACTTGAAATTTTAGCAGAAGGGCCAGTAACTTCCACTTATTAAGCATCTTTACCTAATAAAAAGATAACATATTTATTCGATTAGGATATGTAACCTGTATTCTACTTAGTTGAAGATTTGAGGGCTACTCCGAGATCCCTTGTAGGTATTGACACAGTTTGCAAGGTTGAAACGTTGTAGTACATATATGATGATTTGAACTTCTTGTAAACTAAAATACCATTAACTCTGAACACTGTAAGTAAATGGCAATCCATGTATACCAGATACTATATTATAAATCTGCAAAGGACTGTATCCTATCTCCAAAACATAAACAGATTGTCACTCACGGCAATAAAATAAAATAAAATAAAACTAGAAATAAATGATAAGAAAGAACAAGTAATAAACAAATTAATATTAAGCGATCACTTATGGTATTATATGGCACCATGGAGACCTATTTAACTTCACACAAAACACTTTTGTCTGATGGAAGTTACCACAAACACTTTTTATATGATTGCTCTGGAGTTACCACAAACACTTTGATCTGATTGCTCCAGAGCTTCCATAAACACTTTAGCTTACTGCTCCTACACGATTTGAAATATATACTGCGACACAATTATGTTGCAATGATTACTGTACAAAATGACTAAAACAGCTATTTGCTACATTACATGACAATCAAATTATTGTTGAACGTACGGTAACGTGGTTCAAATGACCGAGCCAACAGGTAAAGGAAATCACCCCTCAAAACGCTGACTAAGATACACTTGGCCATCTTGTTTTGTCCTTTAAAAAAAAAATTGTGGCTAACGTCACCCCATGCAATAAGGGCGAAAATTATTTCTTGATGGCCTTGCATGGCGTGCGACAGCTGATTTAATTTCGTCCAGTATATAAACTTTCGTCGCAAGTATACCATTGACTGGTTATCTCTGGGCCACGAAAGTGTGAGACTAATAGTGCAAGATGTCTCCTCAACAGGTCGGCTTCTTGTGACTTCCGGGCTATGAAAGGATGAGAGTAACAGTGCCAGACATCACAACTGGTTGGCTTCTTGTTTCCTCTGGGCTTCACCATGGTAACACGAAGCTCTCTCCTATCAAACGCGTATTATTTATCATATTACACGGATTAATAAAATACAAAATCTTTTTGATCTGGTAGATCTCCAGAGCCATTTAAGCGGGTAATGAGTAATTTTTTAAAATGGTTGAATAGCTATACTCAGGTTGAATGTCTGACTGGCTTTAGTAGATAAATGTAATAAGTTTCACACAGATTCACGTCTGGCTGTTTTAAGAATGATATTTATGCGTTTTTAACTGGATATGATGATGTCTGATAATTTGTTATCTCCCCATTTGCTGCAGGCGTCCTGGATGATATATGTTTTTTATGGTACATACAGTCAACTGTTGTTATATGCATACTCTTCTCCTCAAATCCCGACTCAAATATCCCCCAGTTAACAGACATAGAAATCTAATGAACGCTTTTTTAGTTGATTGACGCCAAATTATTGACAGTAAAACACACTTTTATCTCAGAAAACGCATTTCTGCAGTATTTATAAATTCAATTTGACCCTTACTGTTTGAGAAAGTTTTATTCGACGATGTGTTGTGAACATTACTGAAATATTTCATGGTCGCCAGGCATGTTTGATAGTAAATAAAATACGTTATTAACAAAATTACATTTTTTATATTCGTATAAAAAAATGTGTGATACGTTATCAGTTTGCTCTTACTTTAATTCAAAGCAAATTATTACTATTAAAACCATTGCAGGCTTTGTTTATTTCATATTACACTGCTAATGATATGACACTTGTCTCATGTGATGGGAGAAACGCGTTATGCTTCACATGCATTCGTTAGAAATTCTTTAACGAAAAATGAGACACTTTTCTCTGGTTTGTTGGGATTTCTATATCACATTGGATTTATATAGACACGAGGTTTCCCTTTTCTTTTATTCAAAAGTGGTATTTCGTCTTAGACTACGAGTAAAATGTTTTTATTGACAATGGGGATAAAGGGTATTCCCGAGAATTGAAACGCATAAATGTACTCTCTGCGGTGTGAATATCTGAGTTTGGATAAAGTAATTTAATTTATTCATGTGGAAATATAGTTTTGAATCTTTCTGAGATGTTCATTTTTGTGACTGCACATTATCTGTCAAACCAATTACCCTGTGTGTATATTTGGTTATCTTGGCTATCATAACATAAATGCTTCAGAATTCGATTTCCATCAAAACCTAATAGTTTTAACATTCTAGATTCCATATTCCCATACACACAGTCTGATAAGCTTTGTATATAGCTTTTCAAGGCAATCTTTTACTTTGATGTGTGATACCGTACTGAGGTGTTTCGGTATGAGAAATTTGTATTAACAATTATTGTGAAGCCGTTTTGGTGTTAGGTGTGGTAAACAGTTTCCATAGCCGTTACGATTGGCTGAACTTTGACTTCCTGTATTTGTATTTATTCTTTAGGTTCAAGCAAAACTCCCCTCTGGATCAGACAGCTCGTCACTATCACTCTCTTTATTGGATAAATTCATTGGTTAATTAAGATTTCTCTGAAAAACCAGAGATTGATTCTTAACCCATATGGGATATCTTGTTAGCTACATATTTATCACACACTTTATACACCATGCAAATGGTAATTATTTTCTCTCGAGATTACCAATTACAACTCGAGATTATGATGCATTCAGAAACTTGTCTATGTGAGTTAATCTATAACATGAGATGATTTGTTGGTTTTGGTTAATCAACATCTCTCTGTCAGTATGACTGATTTATTGACGCAATTCAACCAATCAAACGATACAACTTACACGGACTATTTTCTTCTAAAACATGCAAATGGCGTCTGGACAGATCCAAACAATACCGGCCGTTGGCGTTTTCATGCATCGCGTATATCACTTGCAATAATGAACCTATGGCACCCATCCGCTCACGTGTGTGTTTTATGGAATCATCATCGAATTCATTGCAGGAGCTTTAACACTTCTCTCTTAAGACATTTGTTCCCTGTCTTTCGATCATATTCAATTTTCACAGAAATGCCTTCCTCATGTAATGAATCAGTGAAACTCTCATGACGACATAGTCCGATATGTTTGGATATCCCAAAACGCTTTTATTATGTTTTGTTTAGTTTCAGGATTATTTTTGAGTTACTCACTCAAAGTAAAGTTGGCTTTACATTTTTTGCTGTCTTTTTTTAGTACGATGAAATTTTACATTTCAAGAAGCATTTTTCGGGTTGCGTGGGAGCTGATCACTCGTATGTTCACTTTAGACTGACCTGGTTGTATCATTGAGCGCCTCTTCAATCTTTCTCCAGCGATGCGAAACTATTTAGCATAAAAAGAAAATAAATACTGCAAAACTGGCATTTATGGGATAAATAAATATCAAATTCGTAACCCGGATATCAAATATGGAAACTCGACAAAGAATAAATGAAAGTGACGTTGAACTCATAACAAGTGTTAAGACCTTGTATCAACATTGCCATTGGTCTGAATAGCCTGGTATGGATGCACCCACCATTCAAACTAACAAACTTCACAATCAAAACAGCTACAGAAAATACGTCTGAAAATTGCTTAGAACCAAGTTTTTTTTTAATGAAGACAAACGTTTCGTCTCCCAAAAATTAAAAATCAAATTTAGCTTTAATCTGAACTCATATAAGTAAGAATTTGATGATAGGTAGCAGCTATGACATAACTTTAGTTAGAGATAGTAAAAATTGTATCACTCGTTGACTGAATGGTATCACTCGTTGACTTTCTTCCTCTTGATAGTAAAACAACAGCAGCATAAAGTGCCAACAAGAAAAAAAAAAAACAAAAAAAAAAACATGAAACAGTAATTTAGCTTTTTTCGGTTGTTACGTTTCAGATGGTAATACAGTAAAGTAAACAAATGAGGGCATCTGCAAATACATCCTACTATTAGGCGCCAAAGCAACCAAAACGGGTGGTAAAGGTCTAATTAATTATCAACCACCCACAAACAGTATAGGTTCTTTTGGGTTGTTGTAGGAAAAAATACTCAAAGAAGTTTTTTGGTGCTTTTCCAACTGTTAATAAGTTAACGATATTACTTAATCCTATTGGAAAGTTGCAACTCGTGAGAATAGCTCACTTTATTTCGGAAACTTTAAACTTACGTAAGACAAAAATGCTACCATTGTAGTATTGAACACTGCCGATGTATCGTATCGACCCTTCCTGTTTATACTTATAATTGAAAGTGAGATGTTCCGATTGTCTTGTTCCTATAATAAGAATGGAATTATTAAATCTAGATAAACATATTCGGCTAAAACTGGCAACATTTATGATTTGGTCCGGAAAGTTATACAAAATATTGTTCGAGAGCAACTCGTACATGTATTGACTCTAAACGTAAGCCGCCACTTTAACTTATCAGTTTCCGGATTGATTCTTGCCAAATGTCGCGTTGAATAGCCTCTTAAAACCAGGTCTCTAAAGAGAACAGAACATGTCTGGCTACCAGTTGCGAACATTCTGGTTTTCATATCAAAATTTGAAACTCGAAATTTAATAATCCTATTGAAGTTGCTGCGAAGAACTATAGGTATAAAAATCCAAATTCACTATTTCTTCGAGTTGTGCACATGATAGTCGTTGTTATGAACACTGCTTGTGGACCCTCGTGTTCTCAGTTTATCATAAAATCGATGTATTCACTATAGATTAATTCTTAAACTGGTGCTTGATTGTAGATTGTGTAGTTGAACTCAAAATCATTATATTTCAATCAAGTTTTCAAAAGTTTCATTATCTCAATAACGGGACGACTATGGTCGGATAGATCGATAGGAGCACTTGTTTACAGACTGGTTCGCATGGTTCTTGATTCACTTGACGATCGTCGTGTGGTTTCCGATTCACTTGCAGAATGTCGTCGGGTTTCTTATACACCAGATGATAACTATTGTTAGGTGTCTGATTCACTTGATGAGTGTTGTTAGGTGTCTGATTCACTTGATGAGTGTCCGTGTCTGGTTAACTTGATGAGTGTCGTAAGGTATCTGGTTCATTATAGGAGTGTCATAAGGTGTCTGATTCATTTATTGATTATAGTTAGGTGTCTAATTCACTTTATGAATGTCGAAAGGTGTTGGATTCACTTAATGAGTGTTGTAGAGTGTATGATTCACTTGATGAGTGTCGTGGGGTGTCTGATTCACTTGATGAGTGTTGTAAGGTGTCTGATTCACTTATTGGGTGTTATAAGGTGTCTGATTCACTTGTTGAGTGTTGTAAGGTATCTGATTCACTTGATGAGTGTTGTAAAGTGTCTGATTCACTTGATGCGTGTCGTAATGTGTCTGATTCACTTGATGAATGTTGTAAGTAATGTGATTCACTTATGATTTTTGTAAGGTGTCTGATTCACTTGATGAAGTGTTTTAGTTATGTGATTCACTTATGATTGTTGTAAGGTGTCTTATAAACTTGATGAGTGTCATAAAGTGTCTGATTCACTTGATGAGTGTCGTTAGGTGTCTGATTCACTTGATGCGTGTCGTAATGTGTCTAATTCACTGATGTCTGATTCACTTGATGAGTGTTGTAAAGCGTCTGATTCACTTCATGCGTGTCGCAAGGTGTCTAGTTCACTTGATTCGTATCATAAGGTATCTGATTCATTTGGTGCGTGTCGTAGGATGTCTGTTTGACTTGATGAGTGTCTGACTAACGAGGCAGATGGCGTGAAATGTTATACGGGATTAATTTTTCAGTGCTTTACACCTGTCGATTTTAATTCTGGAAACAATTGGTTGAAGTAAAATAACGTGTCGCTTATTCTACATACGGTAACGCAAGGTATTGCATAATGTAGGCGGATAAATGTCCTCTGAAACCCTTCTGAAAACATCTGTCTCCTCAACTTTAAAAGATGCTGCTTCAAAATGTTAAAGTAAAGTTATACTTCGATACTATGGAAGGAAAGTAATGATTGACTCAGCAATCAACAGAATGTGGTCGAGTCTATCATGTATTCCCTATGTATAAAGTATTCGCTACGTTTTATTATGTGAAGCTTTTCAGTGGTAGTCATAACATACATGTACTTTCCACATGACGGCCATTTTACAGCTATTTCTGCAGTATGTAATTCTCAGTTAGCAGAAAAACACACTCACAAGCGGCTGTGGGCTCTCTCATTAACTGTACACCAAGCTCCCTGAGCAGGTTCTGTTTTCTGCTCTGTGTGTTTTGTTTGGGGTTCTAAGATGCACCTGTGCCCAGGTGGCATCATTCAGTCCTATTGATCGACAGATTTTCTGTGCATGTGGCTGGAGTGCAGTTTGGAATTTTAATGTTAATAAGGGGCAGTATAATGGAATAAGAGTTAAAATTAAAGGCATGTTGACAGGCAGTTCAATATTAATATGACATAACTCTGGATCCTGTATTGGGTCGACCACAGGATGTCCGCTCAGGATTTAGTAAAGCAGTGTATAGAATATCGCTTAATAACTGCTATACAATGAAGAAATCACTTGTTTGGTTGTGGATATGTACAATGCGTTCTTGTAAACTTATTGCCTCACAATAAATGGGTAATGTATACATATATGCTCTGATGTGTTGGCCCTACTAGCCCGAGTCTCGGGTTTGCATCCGCGTTGAGACAAGCAAAATGTTCTTTCTCTACAATAAAAATATATACCGGTACCGGAGTTTGAATCCGGGTGGAGACAAGCAAACGTTCTTTCTCTACAATAAAAATATATACCGGTACCGGAGTTTAAATCCCAGTGGAGACAAGCAAACGTTCTTTCTCTACAATAAAAATATATACCGGTACCGAAGTTTAAATCCCAGTGGAGACAAGCAAACGTTCTTTCTCTACAATAAAAATATATATCTGTACCGGTGTTTATATCCCGGTGGAGACAAGCAAATGTTCTTTCTCTACAATAAAAATATATATCGGTACCGTAGTTTGAATCCCGGTGGAGACAAGCAAAATATTCTTTCTACAATAAAAATATACTCTGATATATTTACGCTAACTGACCCATATACTAGCCTTATACCTTCCATATACCTTCCATACATCATGTGAGCTTGTGCTTTGAGAGACCAGTATAAGCGTTAAACAAACAGATATAACATGGTATTAACATTCACACATGGTAGCCTCGTCAGATTGATGGTTGATGATTGAGCATGCCACTGAACTCAAGTGGAAATCACATTACAGAATAAACGTGACTTCCACTAAAGTTCCAAAATAATAGCATTTGTCTTGCTCTTGTCTTTATTCTCAGACGATTTCTTTTTGTATGCTTCATCTCCAAAACTCTGTAAACTTATCAGGTTCCTTGAACGTTCTCTTTTGCTGTCTCTGCAGCACATATTTTAGGGTGGGTAGGTAGGTTGTATGAGTGACGTGTGTTGCATTAAGGCGTTATTGAGAGATTAAGTGATTTGGGGATAACCCAAGTTTGCCAGTTTCTTCAAATCCCTTCAGTGTGATGATCACCAGAAACTATGTATCGGCTGGTAACTCATGGAATTTCAATTGGCAGGTTTCTGAGCTTGAGAAAACACAGCTGAGCTCAGGTGTTATTAAAAATAACAACCGGTCTCTTTTATTCGCACCCGTCAATCTTCAGGCGATAATTAATGGGTCTAGTGAATAATTATAACACTGTCTTAAACGTGTGTTTGAGAAGAGGGTGTTAAATGTTGTTTCGCTAAGCTATAATGTATCACTTCTTGACAATCATGGACACGGAAACAAGAACTTCTTGTTACTTTTATAGAATATAGAGGTAAGCGATATGTTGCTCAACTGGTTGTCTGTGTCGTATCAGCTATAAACTATAACCGGACTTATTCTCAGGCTGTTTTGTTGACAAAATTCTGTATTCTGAATAACAATGTTCAATAAGAGTTGCGCTGATACACTACCCTTACTTCTAGGTCAAGTGACTGCGAGAAAAGGTGTCTTATATGTGTCATTTCATGTCATGTCATGTCAATGTTTATTTCTATCACAAGACAGGACATTATGTAACCATCTAGCTTTTCAACGAAGACTGCAACTGTGTGATAAACTCGCACCATCACTATCATACCAGGACGTAACGATGCGGGGCTCTACTTTTAGCCACAATTACAAAAAAATCCAGCCCCTTAAAAATTTGAAAATGTGTAACTTGGGTCAACATAAAATGGAACAATTTTTTTGATTTAAGAATAATAAATTTGTTAGTATCTTTAAAACAGGAATTGCATTGATCTACAGCGGAATGACATCATAGCATAGTCACAGTTTATTTATACAGCTATAATTTGACTGCATGGCGACCCCGCACAATTTTCGATAATTTACCGAATTTCAAATGGTCCTCATTTATGGCCAAGCGGAAGTTACAAACTTAGTAATGCTAGCCACCTTTGTCATTTCACCACCCAAGTAACGTTTCGTGTTGGGTTGTTGATTTATAAAAAGTGAAAGAAAAGAAAGAGTAAAGCATGGGAGGCGTTGCGCAAACGTTTATCCGAGCTGTATAGGGTCCGGTTTTGTTAGCAAGTTCAAATTCCAAGGTGTAGATTTATGGAATAAATTTATCGAAGAAGAGGAAAGTTCGCCCCCTAGTATTCTGTAATATCACTTAACATAGACTAACCCAGAGACACACAGCTCTAATGCGGCTATATGTATATTTTAAATGTATAGAAAGGTGTATAGATGTATATTTTAAATGCATGGAAAGGTGTTTATATGTATATTTTAAATTATAGAAAGGTGTATAGATGTATATTTTAAATGTATAGAAAGGTGTTTATGTGTATATTTTTAATGTATAGAAAGATGTTTATATGTATATTTTTAATGTATAGAAAGGTGTATATATGTATATTTTTAATGTATAGAAAGGTGTTTATATGAATTTTTTTAATGTATAGAAAATTGTGCTTGTCTCTACCGGGATTCGAACGCAATTGTCTGAATAGCATAATATATGTGTTGATATGTAAATACATATGTGAAGGTATATACAAGTTTCTTTCTATACAATGAAAGTATAGAAATACTCATACGCAGAGCGACTGTGATTTAATACGGTCTATATGTCCCAATGGCGATTATTAGAGGTCAGGTTATGGAGGTCTCTGAAAAGAGTATTATCTGTGAGCTCTAAAAAATAATTAACGGCCTGTTTGGGGAAGTTTGTAGAGAGTATTATCGGTGAGTCTATATACCTCACCCTGGAGATAATCATCAGTCAGGTTATAGAGGTCTCTGTGTAGAGTATTATCGGTGAGCCTATATACCTCACTCTGGATATATTCATCGGTCAGGTTATAGAGGTCTCTGTAGAGAATATTATCGGCGAGTCTATATACCTCACTCTGGAGATAATCATCGGTTAGATTATAGAGGTCTCTGTAGAGAGTATTATCAGGGAGCCTATATACCTCACTCTGGAGATAATCATCGGTTAGATTATAGAGATCTCTGTAGAGAGTATTATCAGGGAGCCTATGTATCTCACTCTGGAGATAATCATTGGTCAGGTTATAGAGGTCTCTTTAGAGAGTATTATTAGGGAGCCTATATATCTCACTCTGGAGATAATCATCGGTCAGGTTATAGAGGTCTCTGTAGAGAGTATTATCGGTGAGTCTATATATCTCACTCTGGAGATAATCATCGGTTAGATTATAAAGGTCTCTGTAGAGAGTATTATCGGAGAGCCTATATATCTCACTCTGGAGATAATCATCGGTCAGGTTATAGAGGTCTCTGTAAAGAGTATTATCGGGGAGACTATATACCTCACTCTGGAGATAATCATCGGTCAGGTTATAGAGGCCTCTGTAGAAAGTATTATCAGGGAGCCTATATACCTTACTCTGGAGATAATCATCGGTCAGGTTATAGAGGTCCCTGTAAAGAGTATTATCGGTGAGCATATATAACTCACTCTGGGGATAACCATCGGTCAGATTATAAAGGTCTATGTAGAGAGTATTATCGGGGAGCTATATACCTCATTCTGGAGATAACCATCGGTCAGATTATAAAGGTCTCTGTAGAGAGTATTATCAGGGAGCCTATATACCTCACTCTGGAGATAACCATCGGTCAGATTATAAAGGTCTATGTAGAGAGTATTATCGGGAGCCTATATACCTCAAGCTGGAGATAATCGTCGGTCAGGTTATAGAGGTCCTTGTAAAGAGTATTATCGGTTAGCATATATAACTCACTCTGGAGATAATGATGGTCAGGGTATAGAGGTCTCTGTATGGTGTATTATCGGTGGGTCTATATACCTCACTCAGGAGATAATCATCGGTCAGGTTATAGAGGTCTCAGTGGAAACTATCATCGGTCGGGCTATGGATTGTGCAATGTAGATAATTAGAGCTAGAGTTTTGACTGCGGGGAGATTATCGAAGCAACAGTTTTAAAAGTTAAACTGAATTTAACTTTATTCCTTATTTATTTCAAGAATGACCTGATCAATTCCTATTCCAGAAATCACACTTTTTAGTAGACAGACGTTTAAAACTATGGAGGGTTTGTGAGTTGTTTTAATTCTCAGATTAACCTAAAGTTACGATGATTTTCAAATATCTGTCGCAGAACTTTAATAATATGCCTTGTCTAGGCCACCACATTAATGTTTTTGTATCACATCTTTTTAGCCGTTTGTACGTCCTTCTTAATATGTCTTTTAATGGAGAGAAATACACATTTCAGTACTTTTTTGTCTTTTATACATTTGTATTTACAAAATTTCTGCCAATATCAATAGTCGCTCATTATAGGAGATGTTTGTTAAGAGAATACCTGTGGTTTTTTTTACCCTTATTATGTAATGCTATTAAGAGTTATTGGAGAAGTGACAGACTGGAATGCCGCTTCTTACAAAAACATAATCACTTTATCTTCGTCGGTTAAGTTTTGCATGACTCCCATGAGTTTGAGGTAATACATAAGTTCTCTAAAGAATCCACCCGAAGTTTTAAGAGTGACAGTGGAACAACTCTTTTCTCCATATATTTCCATCGATAGAAGGAACTCAACACGTTATTTCTCAAAGTATGAATTAATGATTCATTCGTTTTATTGATCCGGCTTATATATTCTGTAAATATGCTGATTTAAACACTTGTGATTATAAGTTATTTATTTTAATTTTGTTCGTATCGGTTTCATCGATATCACATCACTTTTACTAATAGGCCTAATCTGACATGCAAATAATTTGCCTACAGCTGACTAGCACGGCAGCACTGTCTTTTAATCATGAGTGTCTTCTATTTGGGGTTGTCTTTGTTCTTGGCTTAGGAAGGATGTGTAGCCCTGATTGTCCGTATAACTTAGTGTGCAGTGCCGTTTCATTATATTGTAGTTATGTAGGACAATCGGGTTTTCAACTCCTACACGTCAGACAAAGTATGTCTATCAAAGTGAATCTAAATGGTCTATGAAATTATCGGAAAACCTCCTTGTAGATATGAGTTCGCAATAATGACAAAATATCAAAATACATGCCTAAGCAAGTGTTTAATTGTTTGTCTGCACAGCATATCAATATAATATCCAATCACTATTCAAATCAGCGGAAAATAGTCACCATCGAAAACAATAAACAGTCATGTTGAGGTTAGATAGACAATTAACGTTTAGGCTGTTGGGTAGAAGTTCCCATATGATATTTCTGTTCTAGTGAAACTATTTTAACACAACGATGTTTTCTCCATATGTATCTAGGACAGTAACAACTCGAGTCAATTGCTGCTGCCAATCATCTAACAAACGTGTAATAGCACAGTCATAGTTGTACAGTTAAACAGACTCAGCATTGTAACCTGACGTGTAAGTAATTGATAGTAAATAAAATACGTAATTGACAAAATTACTGTTTGTTGTTTTCGTATTTAGAAAGCGTGTGACACATACACTTAAAAATATACAATAAGTGTACGGAATGGATTTGTCCCTATCAATTTGTTAGAACATAGATGACATAGAAACTGACTGTCTTGCCGCTAAGTGTAAGGGGGTCTGACAAGAAACGAACATTTATTCCATGCTCATTGTGCTGTAGATATGCTCAAACTTGAGCTCTTTTTGATTATTAACTGGAACAACGTTAATATGGAGTTTGGAACAGATCTAGACGTTAAATATTTTAGTTTTGGTGTTAAATGTTTCAGTAAACACACAGTCGATCACTGGTTAGTTTCTCGATGATAACCTCTACCGTTTGTTTGTTTGTTTGATTGGTGTTTAACGTCGTACTCAAGGGTATTTCACTTATATGACGTAATCTGTCCGACTTTCACGCTTGATATGATAGACCGGCTATGTGTTGAGGTTTCTAATAATCCCCCCCAAAAACTTAACAAATTTACAGAAGCCTGCGTCTTATATAATGTAACCGATGCATGTTTATTGCGCGGATGAATTCTAGTTGTGTTTCCCTTACTTATTTGTGTGGGTTTTATTATCATATTTGTGTGCCATATGCCAACGGAGTTTTTCTTTATCTCGATGTGAGGCTGTGGAATTTGCTTAATGAAAGACAGAAAGTAAATTAGGCTATATGGTCTATATGATTTTGTAAGTTTACCCGTGGAGAAGCAACATTGGAAGAAAAGTAAATAGATACTGCGTTTCTGACGTGCCATTCTATATTCAGCTGGCCGAATAGTAAGGAGATCTCGCGACCTCTAGCACGATATTCTTATCACTTCATCAAGCTTAATAACACGCATTAGAAAGAAAATATTTCATTCTTATTAAAACATTCCTTGTTGAACTGACAATAACAAAATGTGTCTTTGATTGATTAGACTTTAAAGTCCTAGCCAAGGGTATTTCACTTGGCCTATGAAGTGTATATATGACGACGAGTTGTCTAGTCTCACTGTTCTCTGTCTAAATGCGATGGAAAACCGAGAGGAAATTTCGTCCAAACCACCCTGCGATTGCCGGAGCAACATCCGGTGCCTGACCCATAAACCTGATGGTCAGCAGGCGGGTTATAGGACCCGTGTACGAAACATCGAAGTAGGATTAGTAAGCAGACACGCTAACCACGAAGCCACGGCCACGGGCCCCATCAAATGGAACGATCCCTCCACCATAGTGGTGATTCTAGCTGATCTTTTGTTTACCTTTAACGGAGCTCAACTGAACTCATTTAATGACAATGGTATGAGACAACACTCCTGTCGGGACATCACGCTCTTGTCCTATCCGTAGGCCTACTGTAGAAAGAGCTCAGAGGGATAGTTTGTATCAAAGCACTTAGCAGATTTCTACAAAGTTACAAACCGACAATTTACTTTTCTTACATTGAATTTAAATCGCCATTCCATTTTCAGTCCACATTTCTTGTTAACAGTAGGAAAATACATAGATTACGATAATATATATTGAATAATTTTTGTGTCTTTTGGAAAGTAAAGATTAATAGTATTTTCGTTATTTTGGGATAACACTTTCTTAGTTAGAACATATACCTGTTCAGAAAATATTGTAGGTTGAAACCCGTC
This sequence comes from Mopalia muscosa, assembly GCA_031763545.1. Lineage (NCBI taxonomy): Eukaryota > Metazoa > Mollusca > Polyplacophora > Chitonida > Mopaliidae > Mopalia > Mopalia muscosa. The sequence goes on from JARFOD010070683.1 coordinate 38,491, forward strand.
CGGAAATCGAACCCACGACCCTAAGAGTAAGGCACCGAATCGCCAGCAGTAAATGCAGGCTACCTAGACAACTCAGCCACCCGGCCTTCTATAAAAATAGAAGGTTAGTCAGCTGAAGTCTAAATAGCGTGCGTTCACTTCCCATCTGATAGGAGAGTGACACAGCTCCTAGAGCTGATAGCAATGAATAATTTTTGTGTCTTTTTAGAAAGTAAAGAATAACAGTATTTTCGTTATTCTGGGATAACACTTTCTTAGTTAGAACATATACCTGTTCAGAAAATGTTGTAGGTTGAAAGCCGTCCGGGAATCGAACCCACGACCAAAAGAGTTGGGCACCAAATCGCCAGCAGTAAATGCAGGCTACCTAGCCCTAGGGTTAGTGAATGTACGCTGTCTAGACTCCGGCTGACTAACCTTCTATTTTGTAGAAGGCCGGGTGGCCGAGTGGTCTAGGTAGCCTGCATTTACTG
>JARFOD010070684.1:0-22405 GCA_031763545.1 Mopalia muscosa
GACTACTCAATAGTAAACATGACTACATAAATACGTGTAACGTTAATATGTAGTAAAAATTACTACATAAATACGTGAGAGGCATTATTTTCAATTACTACATAATAACGTGAGAGGAGGCAAAATGCCTCCTCTCACGTTATTATGTAGTAATGATTTACTACATAACAACGTACAACCCTTCCTTATTATGTAATAATAAATAATAATCCTGTTGCCCTTTCTATACTACTAACGGGTATATTTCACAATGTCTATGCATACTTATTTGCGAAACATACATAAAATGACTTAATTCGATATTATAAACAAATTGTGAAAAACTAGATTGAATTACTTGAAAGACTTGAGCAAGAAAGAGGTAAAACTGTCGTAAAATAGATCAGAAATACATTTTACCCATTTTCTCTGCTTTCATTTTTCAGGGTACTGTACTTGGGAAAATGCCTACTCCTCAGCTGTTTTTATACCTACAGAGCTGATTTTTTGCACACTTCACCTTAACATATAAAACTAAAAAACGGTCATTCAGATTTGTAATATCTGTTTTCGTGTCTTAGACAAAGTTATAAGAAGTTGAAATTTCACTATTTTGACTCATTTTTGGGATTTATGACCTTTAACCTAATATTGCAAGAAAACTAAGACAAACAGGAAAAAACTGAATGATGGTTTATGGGTTCACATAATGTATTATATGTTGATGTGAGATTGAACAGTTGACGTAAATAGTGTAAAAGATGTAGCAATTTGAAAAAGAGGTAGCAAAAATGTTCTTCTAATGCAAAATATTTTTTTCCCGTAAGTTTTAGAAAAAAGTAATTTACTTATTATTGTTCTGCAGAAAAATACGATTCAGAATATAAATACATGTGTTGAAAAATTCACAGTAGTTCTGAAGTAAAACGGCGAAACATAGAGACACTCTGTTGGGGGGTTAGAGTATCCTTAAGTACATAAGACTTTCCTCCCCTTTCTCTAGTCTACTCCCAGAACCACTTTCTTGACATCATTCTGTGACGCCACATGATGTCATGATATCAAAAGGGATGCTCACTACTTCTCGGTAGAACACCACGATCTCCGTACTCTCCCCGCACATAGTGAAGAACAAATCTTAGTGAATATGTACTAAGGTGCTAACTACCCTCACCTTAGTACTGAAGAAAGAACAACCCTCAAATAGTGAGAATGCAGTGCGGTGTGGACCACAAGCTCCAGAGCACTGTACTACTGAATAAGTAACAGAGGTTACACCGCAAAGAACTACTTGATAACACACTATCCTTCATTATAATTTAATAGCAAATAACACACGAGTTGCTCACTCTATACTTCTGATGTGCCTCATATTTAACTCATTCATAATAGAGTATATGTATAACACGGACTGGGATTTTGCTAGATGTTTGCTTAAAGCCGTACGGTTATCTAATTCACACGAGGACTTGTCAGCCCTATTGGTGAAGGAAACCACCCTCCACGCCATAGGCAGCAAACAAATACAATACAGGGCAGATACAAGACCATCATAGGAAGTAGTCCAAAGACAACAGATGCAGATCGACTTCATTTTGCCCCTAAACTGGAAGAACTCCAGTGCGAAAGGAAGCTCCCCCTTAGCTACGAAACCCCCCCATCCTCGCTGGGAAGTAATGAACAACTTCTACAGTAAGAGTTAGTGTGTCGAATAGATTTTTTGTTGAATGCAAATAGTATAGACAGTCACACACAATATAACGCCTTGTATTCTGTATTACCGAAGCACAATAATACAAGCCAGTTCGGTTTGAGTTGGAGTCATTTGATTGAATCACTTTGTACCCAGCTTGTGTGGTCTGGATGAAATGCTCCAGTTCATTTCATATATCTTTTTGGTTGCCTCTGAACTCGCCCAGGTTTCTTGTCATTCCAGACACGTACAGCACTAGAATCTATAGCGTAACGACAATACAGTAAACACATTGAACAAAAAACATTGTTAGACTCGCAACAAAAACGCGTTTTTCAAGTCAGGGTTTTTTGTAGCTCCACAGGTGTGTGGTGCTTTTGTTTGTGGAATAGTTTAACTTTTAAAAAGCCGAGAACATGAATCGCTTTTCGAAGTACCTACTAAGTGAGCCAAATAAAAAAATATATATTTATCTTCTAGATTTATGCTCGTATAATCAATTAATCACTTCCCTGAAAAAATATAATAGGTTTCGGTCGTTAGTTATGTACTTTTTATTGCCACCGGTGATAAATGACAACATATGAACTTCTTCAAACAGGATATATTAACGTTAACTGTTCTGTATTATTTTTAATTTATTTATTCGTACAAGTGCATTCACGCGTTTTAAAAAGAGACAGAGCGTAAGTGCATAGATATAATGTGTTTCTTTATTCGGCCAATTTATTTATTTTTTCTTTCTCCTTTTGTCTTACGTGGAAGATCAAGAACCGTTCAAACAGAAAACCTTTAGCCTTACGCCGTGGATCATATAGACGTTTGTGTCGTCATTAAGTGAGGACACAAATCAACTGAGCACCAAGTATATGATGAATTTAATGGATTTTAAATTGAGACAAGAAATATACTCAAAGTTACACCAGTTAATGACATAAGTGTTTTCCATCTGGATAAAACGATCTATATTTATTTATTTATGGTCCGTACGGTAAGAAGGACCATTCCTATTTCCGGTGAGGACTGTCGACCCCTGGCGGCCATGTCGTACGCTATCGAAATATAAGTCCATTGAGTTCACTTATCTGAATGGCAACAAAATGTCGTCCAGTTTTATTTATTGTTCTACAACAGTATACTTCAAGCCTGAGGATATTGACAAAAGTGTTGAAATAAGGCTAAGTGGTTGAATGGCAAATGCATGTTACAGATGCTAGGATAGGCCGCTGTGGAGTTTGGAATGAAACCACCTTCTGAAGCCATTCAGGGCTAACCACATGACGTTAACTCAAAACAAAATACCACCTGCTTGAATCACTGACTGCATTTATTTCTGGTGCGCAAAATTAACACGGGAACCCTTTAATGTGTACATTTACTACTATAGTTTTTTTCGACAAATTGTCGTTCAGATGCCTTTGAGTACACCGATTTAGGTTAAATGACGACGTGTTTGTGCCTCCCGCGTCTAGCCAGCACATGTTTATACCTGCAGATGGAGAACGTGTGTGTCGCTTATTCCAATAGACTTCATCCCACTGTGATAGAACCAGTGTGCTCTTAAATCCATATTCCACACATGAACATGAAATAATTCTTGCTACGAAGCTGACTTTCAACGGAATTTTAGCTATTTTTGTTTAACACTTTGTTAATTTGAATAGATTCTAGTTCGGGTAATTATGCATCCTGAGACCAGTTAGAGGATCGAACTCACGACGCTCAGATTAGGGCACCAAAGCACCATCAGTAAATGGGGTCCACCCAGACCACTCAACAATCCGGCTTCCTGCTAAACTGAAGGTTATTTAGCGTGAGTCTAGAAGCGAAGTATCCCTAGTCCTCTGATAGACGTGGTCTCCGACATGTTTTGCTGGCGATTTGGTTCCTCTGATAGACTTGGTGTCCGACATGTTATGTTTTGCCGGCGATTTGGTTCCTCTGATAGACTTGGTGTCCGACATGTCATGTTTTGCTGGCGATTTGGTTCCTCTGATAGACTTGGTGTCCGACATGTTTTGCTGGCGATTTGGTTCCTCTGATAGACTTGGTGTCCGACATGTTTTGCTGGCGATTTGGTTCCTCTGAGGGCTGTACATTCATAAAACGAGTGCTTATATCCGAAACATAAAGAGATTGGGAGAAAAACGCGAGTAGTTCGTTGAGTCGTAGGCTGGAGTAGATATAAAAAAGTAACGACAGAAGAAGCAACACGAGAGTGTGTGAAATTGCATAATATACCTCAGAACGACGTAATACACCGATCAGAGAAACAAACACAAAATCCAGCGTGTGCTTAACTGAGCAAAGGCAAAACAAATTTGATTCGTTTTGGGGCTAAACTCCGGGCCACGTATTTGTGTTTGTTTGTTTGTTTGATAGAGGTTTAGGCCTTACGTCGCACTCAAGGGCATTGGACTTAAATGACGACGGTTGTACCCTTCACATTATTCCATGCCTAATTACGGTGTAAAACCGAGAGAAAACCTCGAAAGAACCAATCCCCGTGATTGTCAAATCCACGTCGTGCGACTCACTCATATACCTGAGGGTCCACAGACGGACTCGGTCCTGTTAAACGCATTTGTGCACCCTCTTCCTTCATCATTCTCTACATCCTGGGCTGGTCTTACCTTCAATGGCAGCTTGTGTTATAATTATCCTGTTTAAACGAAAACAAAATTAATCATTGATCATTTCAGCATGCCACAAATATCATTTACACACGTAATGGCCAATGTGCGATGTCCAACAGCGCTTTACAGTAAAACGACAGGCCTTGGTAAAATAGACTAAGGTTAAAACGGCACCGGTCAAAGTTAACGCGAGGCGAGTCTGGTTCACGGGAGAATAGTTACCAAACCTACCATTAAATAAAATAGTATATAATAAGTTTCTTCCCACGGGTTGCATGTTCCGAGTACCAAAACACATATATATATATATATATATATATATATATATTTATATATATATAGATATATATAACATTTTTTTAAATGTCAACTCATGGGGATATAAGTGTGAAATCACAGTATATATTGAATTTACAGCACCCACGCTGCATTTGGGGTATATTCTGCTTGTATTACAGAACTTTATGGGGTGATTCTGTCTTAAGTTAGCCAAGGAATTTAAAACAAGTGAATACCTTACGGAAGAAGCGGGAATAGTTCTATAGAATCCCATAGAATCTGATAGGATACTATAGGATTCCATAGAAAAAACTATAGGATTTTGTCAAAAATCACCTTGGGTGGTTTTACGAGGTTTACTCTCAGTTTTCCACATTTTTAACTAAATTGTGAGAAGTGGACAATTCATCATCATATAAGTGAAATACAACTGAATACGAGTTAAATCTCTAAATAAACAAAACAAACCAACAAATCAAGTTGATTCCCACTTTTTGTTTTTTAGACTGATTGGCTGGGAACGAGCTTCTTGTTGCCCTGGTAGTATCAGAGCCGAAGGGCAACATGAAGCGGCTCTGTCTGTGATGTGTTTGTATTGTGTTCACATCCTGTTTGTGTGGTGTCTGTGTTTGTTGCTAGTGGTGTTGAGAGGGGGGCGGGGGGTCATACCAACAAACCATATTTGGACGTTTTTGCTGAAAAACATATGTGTAAAATGTATAAAATTTCGACTGGACAGACATCAAGCATACGACACTTACTGACAAACACTTTAGTCTCTGCACATTTATTTACTTAGGTAATCTTTAATCAGGTACCTGGGTCAGGTAGATACAAATATAATATTAAATCTCATTTAACAGAACAAGATAAAGTTCCAGGATATTATTTTCTCAGACCGATAATAAATTTTCATAACCATACAAATATATTCTGTCAAAAAAGAAACACATAAGTGAATTGTCACAAGAAAGCATTGATTTTAAAAAAATATCGTTTCTTATGTACAATGGCGATGGATGATTATGTTTATCAATGCTTCTGGAATGGGACAACATGGTCAACTACACTTAAAACAAGGAGCACATGTTGTGAAACCAAATGCGTTTTTTTGTGTTAATCAACATGAAATGTTCAGATTTTGTTGAGTGCAAATGACAATTGGGGAAAATACTGGGGTATGGGTATTTAAAGCTGCAATTCTGTCAATAATGTGCATTTCCCATTTCACTGTACACGAGTTACAACCTGCCGAGACTTAACCTTGCGAATCGAAACATTGCGATTGGCCGCCTCCAGTTAGGTGAATCGCAGTCGGAAGTCGCACGGCACATGAACGTCAGACAAAGAACTATTTCACGTCTTTGAATCAGGTTTCAGCGATTCCAATCTGCAGAAGACCGGCCCCAAAGTGGCGACGTCACATAACAACTGCAGCACAAGATCGCAACATCCGGGTCCGTTACTTGCGTCACCTCACTACAACACCAAGAAACACAGCTGGGCAAGTACTTGGTTTGAGACGGGTGTCTGCACAAACCATTCGTAACCAACTTTGAGAAGCTGGTTAACGGGCTAAGAAATCATACGTTGGCCCCGTTCTGCAACATCAACATCAACCATTACGCTTTCGCTGGTGCACAAATGTACAGGACTGGAACTTAAGAAACTGGCAGCGAGTATGGTTTAGCGACGAGTCACGTTTGCTTGTACAAAGACATGATGGACGACAATGCGTATACTGGTGCCGCAATCAATGTTTTGACAACAACTGCGTCGCCCAAGTTGACAGATTCGGTGGAGGCAGTGCCATGAAAAAGTGAACTGGTGCATGTACAAGGCAACCCGACAGCTGTACGCTATCGATATTAAATTCTGCGCCCTCACATACTTCCGATTATAGATCGACAGAGAGAACTCCTAGAGCAGGACAATGCCCCGCTGCATACCGCACGTTTAACAGTGGAATACCAAGAGGATGAGAACATTAATGTGTGGCTATGACCATCAAGATGACCAGATCTCAACCCTATTAAGTATATTTCTTTAAGACAAACTGGACGGACGTTTAGGCGCTTCCGCAACTGTCACATGCACTGCATGAAGAATGGGTTAGGATTCTACCTGCCATGATTCAAAGACTCAATTAGTCTATGCCGAGGGAGGAAGTTTTCCGCATGATTTCACACAACGGCTGACTTCAGCACCCTCGTGCGGCGCTTTTCGGTGACGAATATGCCTCCGGTCCATGGCGAGAACATTACGACATACTTGTACCAGCTTTAACTGTGCTACCCCCCAAAATTACTGAATTATCCCGCTTTGTATTAACGAGATAATTCTACTAATATTTCGCCTATGCTTTTTTTTTGACAAGCGACCCACATTGATATATACTGTGAACAGTCACAGGTCCTCATGATAGTCTGTATGCATATTATATACTGTGCCATGTACAGCACCACAGTCCCAATGGTGGTTTTTATACATATTAAAGACTTTGTATTGTACAGCCCTCGTGATAATTTATATGCATATTACATACTGTGTACAGACACAGGCCCTCTTAGTAGTTTGTATACATATTATATATTGTGTACAGCCACCGACCCACATGGTAGTTTTTATACATATTATATATTGTGTACAGCCACCGACCCACATGGTGGTTTTTATACATATTAAAGACTTTGTATTGTACATCCCACGTGATAGTGTATATGCATATTACATACTGTGTACAAACACAGGCGCACATGGTAGTTGGTATACGTACATGTAGATTATTTTGTGTATAGCCACCGACCCACATGGTAGTTTTTATACATATTATATAACGTGTACAACCACAGGCCCACATCGTAGTCTGTATACATACTATTTGCTGTGTAATGTACAGTAACATGCCCATAGGGTAGTTTGTATACATAGATTATATTGTGTACATCCACAGGCCCATATGATAGTTTGTATACATATTATATATTGTGTACAGCCACAGTCCCACATCGTAGTCTGTATATATTTATTTGCTGTGTAATGTACAGCAACATGCCCATATGGTAGTTTGTATACATAATATATATTATGTACAGCCACAGGCCCACATTGTAGTCTGTACACATGTTTTTTGCTGTGTAATGAACAGCAGCATGTCCACATGGTAGTTTGTACACATATTTCATACTGTGTACGGTCACACACAGTTGTACCACAGGCCTCGTCATAGTTTGCACTGATAATCACCGTTACATTAATGCCACATTGAGCATTGTGTCTATATGGCTAAATCCCATAGATTTCATATTAATTTCAAAGAAGAGAATTAGCCAGACACATTATCGAGTTAAAGGAAGAGGTAACACCCCCTCTCTTATTATTTAATTTCCTGTTTGAATAATGCTATAAGGCTTCATACAAACTTGTGTATAAGTATCTTAGTGGATACCGACTGATTTCCTGTAAACACGTCATTACACTTCATAGAGATCAGCTCTGTATAGATGATGAGCAATGGCCGCTCATTATTACTATGACTAATATCAACAAAGCATAGCCGCTAATTGGCTACATTTAACAATTAGCCAATATTAAGAGGAGTACAGATACTGGGGATTTCTATACAAACAGGTGATAAATGTACCGCTAAACAGTCGTTCCTTAATAATTATACATGATTCCGCGCTGGCTTGCTTGCTGGCTTGACTTGGTTTATTGGGATTTATTTATTGATTTACATGGGAAATGTACTGTCAACAGTTAACAGTTTAATAATTATCGGATGGTAGAAATTGTTTTTTAACAGCCAAAGATGACATGGTGTACCCCCAAAACTGAACCAGGAAGGCAGATTACGTATGCCATATTGAAATTCCACTAGCTGAATTCGTTAGGCCTAATGCTATGTTTTGCTTCAAACAAAAAAACTAAAATAGTAATGGGTAGGATGAATTACATGACGCGATTTATTTGCATCTTGAGTTTTTTTGTTTATGATGCGTCATGTTTATATTCTTATGAAACCACAGTCAGATTCAAACCTTACAGCGGTTGTACCGGATCTACTTTTAATCTTTTACCGGAAGATGAGATTTTCACTGTACCATACAGGGACCATGAAAGTCAAGACCATGAATATAGAAACAACCAGAATTTGCAGATTATATATTAATTTGTGTACATTAGATAATATAATATCTGTTGCTCACATGTTTTCGTTTTGTTGCCACGTTACCGTTGAAAAGAGGTTGAAGCAATTGCTGGATTGATTGAGCGATTGGATGAATGTTTGATTGATGTTGCTATTGAGAGATTGTTTGCTGTCCCATGAATCAGAAATCGTTTGACCAGATGGTCTCTCTTCTGAAGGTTGTCTTTCAGATCGACTCGAGATTATTGAAACGCGATGAGATGGGCATTACTGGGCTTCTCGCTTTACATTTTCATTACTACAATTCGATTTACTCATGATACCGGCCGCTGAAACCTTCTCTTGTACGGCTTCCAGGAAAACTACTTTAGGCAAAAACCATATTTCCTCGTCCTCCATGGAGGCAGTGTTGGGTAGAGAGTGCTCAATATCTCAAATATAACAGATTGAAGTAATAGAAGACTACATTCACCCATGACTACACTGAACACACTGTCTATGTGACTCGCCACATGATGACGTAGATTTTACATTTCCTTGTTAAATAACACAAAGCACAATTCCATCGTCATATTGAGGAGTTATTTAATCAATAAAGTTGCGCTGCTTTGTTATGAGCCATTCTCTACGCTTGATTGATTGCTGTTCTCCACCTCTCAATACGGACATAATGTCGTTTACGCGAAAATTCCAATCAGATTTATTTACTCTCTGTTCACTCATGTTCCCTCTAGACCTAAGCATGTTAAACCATTTAACGCCTCCAAGTTCGTGCTGGCTTTTCTTCAGGGCGAGTCGATAAAACGAAACTAATTTAACATGAACCATAGATGAAATGCCTAAATGAATTCGAAGTTCTACAGAATGCAAATAAGTTGATTATTTGAACAAACATCAAACACACTTGCCTATTAGATGACAAAGCTTTAGTTAAACTTATCAATAAATCTTAATTACCAAGAAACAGACTTACAAAAAACAAAATTCAAGAAATGGACCAAACAAAGAGGTTGATAAAAGATTTTCAAGAGCCAAATTATTGAGGATAAAATCCATGGACAAAATAATTGGTGGTTCTAAGCCGATGTGAAATGAAGGGAGGGGATTAAAGAAGGCGACTAGAAGACTGCTGTGTGTATTAACTGTCAGGAGGCTGAACATCGTGTGGATCTTCCCACTGTCGTCCAAACAGCTGACATACCATACCTCAGACTATATAAAGAAAGAGCACAAGCAGACTGATCCTCTATACAAGGTTCCTTTCAAGTAAGATGCTCGGTGTTCTTGTTAAGCTTCCATCGCCCCTCGGACTTTGTAAGGAGACAGTCCATTAGCTGAACACGCTGTCCAATGCTACACTACCCTGCTAACTCACTCTCTCATTAAGTCAGCCAGATTCTTTCTTTATTCAACACAAACCAACAAGTTTGTCTCCATAGGAAAATGCTGTACAGGTGTGGGCTATGAAGATCGGGTACAGTAATTATTGTTAACGTCAGTGCGTCCACTCGGAATAGGATCACCAGGGAGCAGTCGATTTCATAGCGCTTTTGCTTCAACGGCCTGGAAAGATGGGCTCTTATCAAAATTTTTCTCACCTATTTTCTGTAACAATGGCCTTGTGTCTAACTCTGTCAGTTGCCTTTCCTCGTGCTTTGGACAATTGGGAATCCCAGGATATCCAAGGGCCACCACGGTTCGCCCCACTCATTAATTCATTGTTTACCTCCTTAATACGCTCTCAGATTCGACACAGGGGACAACTCAGAGGTAAGTCTTTCGATTTTTTTTTTTACTTTTTAATGAGGTTTTTTTTTTTTCGGGAAGGCTCTATGAACATTTGTGACAATTGTCAAGTTCTAAGCCATAATCCAAAAAATACTGGCTTTCATTCTATGGAGAAAAAAAATCGCATTCTGAATTGTGTTGTAAAAAACTTCAATTGACTTTCTACTTATAACCGTCGATTACACACCCTGTATCCATTTCCTTTAATTGGATTTGTATTCCATGCTAAAGTTTATTGTATATATTCAACGCAAGTGTGTGCATCTTACTCCTGACAACGCTGTTTGTGAGTTCATTAAAACCTAACAAATGTCACGTGTTCACTCAACCAGCAGGTAGGCTACTGTGTATTTCATATGTAACTCGGATTATAATATAAACCTTAATTTATTGCTATGCGCTTAAGACTAATTAAGTGGTTTTCGTGTTAGCCAACGAACTGATAACTTTCTTATTATTTTTTCAGTTTCTCGGGCTTCTTCATTATTGAAAAGAATAGGTAAGTGAAACATTTGTTCAACAGATAACTAGTATACAAGACGGGCTTACCTTGCTTATATCTTAACCAAAAAATAAGTTCCTTTATTTTCTCTTCGTTTTGTGTGTTTCTGTTCTTTTCAAACCACACATTTTTACTCTGTATTTTGCATTGTAAAATGATTGAATGAAAACTCATTAACTCATAATATTCTGTTTATTTCTCTTCGGTTTATTCTACATACAGAGATAATTAATTTAATTATCAACTAGTCTCAGCCAAGACATGCGCACTATTTATCGTGATAGTTAATCACGCAATGGTTGGATGCACATGCAGCTTATACCATTCACGCATGTTTCCAGAAGGGTTTATCTGAGTTAGGTTGATAAGCAAGTGCCTGTTAACCGCTGAAGTATCTGATTAATGTAATGATCCTTGCTATCTACAAAATAATCTTTCTAATGAGTCAGATGATAATTATCACACGGTATTATGTGTTGTTTGGGATATAGAGGGCGCTTAAAGTCGAATTAGTAAAATAAAGAGATATATATATACTGACCAAATAGCCGGTTAACAATCGTGTATCTTTACAATGGTAAAGCCTCAATTATGTAAATTTTTCATTATTTTGACTTGATTCCAGACTGTTGATATCAAACAAAACCTCACATTGTAGGTTTAAAGTATAGGAATTCCTTATTAAACATTGACAAGGCGAGAGTATAGTTCTTCAGTATATGCCCTTAACCAAACTGCCAAAAAACCACGGCAACATAAAAACAACCAAACCCGTTGTATAAAACAAAGTTTGCATCATTATAGTTAAGTAACTCCAAACTAACGGAATTCGTGTCGTTTCTCAGAGTAGAGTATAAAAAGGCTCTCACGAATTCAGACAGCGTGTAGAATTCCGCCATTTGGTTGTGTTGCCTCTCAGTTTAGATAGGAAAGATAATCCCGCCACCCAGTCGTGTTGCCTCTCAGTTTAAATAGCAAAGAAACTTCCGCCAATCAGTTTACACAGCAAACACAATCTGATCAGACAGTCGTACTGCTTCTCAGATAAGACAACAAAGGTAATCCCGCCATTATATCGTGTTGCCTCTCAGATAAGACAACAAAGGGAACCCAGCCATTATATCGTGTTGCCTCTCAGACAACAAAGGGAATCCCGCCATTCATTCGTGTTGCCTCTCTCAGTTTAGACAAAAGAGAGACACCCGCCAGTCAGTCGTCTTTCCTCTCGGTGTAGACAGCAAAGATACTTCCGCCAGTTAGTCGTGTTGCCTCTCTGTGATAGCAAACATAATCCCGCCTCCCGGTCGTGTTGCCTTTCAGTTAAAATAGCAAATACCCTCCCGCCAGTCATTCATGCCGTTTCTCAGTTTAGATATTCCCGGCAGTCAGTAGTCTTGTATCTCACTTTAGATAGCAGTCATTCCCGTCAGTCACTCATGTCTATAAGTACCGTTGATAACATTTCCACAGGCAGGAAAAGCAAACATATTTTCAAATCCGGAGAAATTTTAGTTATTGTAGTTACTTAATATGATTCTGAAACCCTATTCGGTTAAAACTCAAAGAACCATTTTTTTCCCTGCCACGATTTGCATCTCCCCCTCCGTACAGTTCTTTTTAATTTTTCCATACTGTACCTACAAGGGAACCAAACGGAATTGTAAGTAGTGTATTTTCACCTTCTTTGATAAAAAAACGTCCGATATGGGTAATAGCTAGGCGAGTACTTCCCGAATTCCTATATTGAACACATATAGGGCCCACTGATGGTTGCTATCTGGATCCAATCGCATTCTCGCAAGAATTTTTGTAGTGAACGAGACCAAGACAACTCTCGTACACCATGCCAGGCCATCGCCCATTACTTTTCGTAAAAAAAATTAGGGGTGACGTTTGCAACAGATCAGCAAATTAAAGAAATATACAGCAACAAAACACAGATGAATATTCGAGTCAATATTTCGACTACGAAGAAGAATCGGTTATATTTAAGAATTATGTGGGGGTCACCACGACTAAAGTCTGGATTTATATCCGTTTAATGTTGACGATAAAAGAATTTGGAACATGACAATTTTATTGTAATATTCGTTCAATTTATCAATCGATCTTCAGTGTTCAGGAGAAAAAGACATTCCCCACGGAAAACAAAGAATCGGTAGGGGTTGGGAAGTACAGACTCCGTGAACCATTGGTGCCTCGCTTTTTGAAATTGCCAACGGATAACTATTTTATATGTATCTGTTGCGCAGACTAGATTATCAAGTTTTATTGTAAAACCCGTTTTCTGAGGTTTCATTGTAAGACCCGTTTCCTAAGATTTTGACGTTGGACCATATTTCCGTGGCTACGGTGTATATCAGGCTATGGTAAATCAGAACCGAGTACGTGACTATAGCGTTGAAAAACTGTGATGAAACCTGGTAAAAATCACCGCCTCGAGTGCCGGAAACACATCGTATCACTCACTCGTGCCTGATGGTCGACAGACAGTCTCGGTCCCGTAAACGGCACATCGAAGTAAGCTTCGTAAACGCACACGATAACAATGTTACAAGTCTACCTATGTTATTTTACTATATAGATAATGAAAGGTAAAATGCTTGAAAATGCGACGTGATCCTATTAATAATCAAATAATGTTTGACTGTCGTATTTAGTTTACTTTACCGTTTGTCCTGTCATATGTCGCCAGTTTATATTTGGCTTTGGGGATTTTTAATTACCTTTTTTTGTGACACTTCTTGTTAGAATAAGGTATTGGTGTGTGATATATTTGTCAGAATGAGCATTGACGTTGTGATATATCTGTCAGAATGGGCATTGACCTTGTGATATATCTGTCAGAATGGGCATTGACGTTGTGATATATATGTTATAATTGGGCCTTGACATTGTGATATTTGACAAAATTGCGATATGACGTTGTGATGTATGTCAGAATTGGGCATTGACAGTCTGATAAAGCCGCTGCAAACGCCACTGGGTCCATACAGTGCGATAAAATCCCCACCACAATTGGCCAGTGTAGTACATCAACGGTTGAACTAGAGCTGGATTACCTCTAGGGTTTATTCTAAAACATCTGTAACACCATTCGATTTCGCCCTTTTAAGAAGGTCTTGACTTCGATGTTTTATTCTATACACAGGGGATTCCTTTCACTTTGAATCGTATTTGGGAGTATAGAATGTAGAGAGAAAAGTGTATTCAGTTCTCGGCCGAGTAGTTCAGCGCCTAGTTAGCGGTATCATACATATGTACTAACTCTTTAGCAGGTGCTCTATGGGCTCTATGAGAGTGCTTATAATGGATCGAGGGACACGAATTGGGATTTTACTAACACTGGACAGTTACTCCTGGTGATCGCCAAGGAGGCAAATAAGGGGCCTTCGAATAAACCATTACTTCAGCGCGGAGTGATATATAACCAAATTATCAGCCGCTTAGAGCTTTCCTCATCACCACTTAAATGACTTCAGTGGCTTTTTTTGGTTTTAACTTTTACTCATCAGTCGACTGCTGTTATAAGAAGATAGTGTATGACCTTATTTGGCTAATACAAGAGCCAAATCAGATCTTTTTTCGCTGCCTTACATTGGCGCTAGATGAGAAAAAGGAGAGCGCCGGAACATTCTTGAGACACTCTGCTCTCAATAAAATACAAAAAGTTCAACCTAATAAGTTTCTTCCAGGAAACAAGAGCGGATGTTAATTTAATATCTTAAAAGGGATTATGCTTATGGAATCACTCACTAAACCATACGAGTACCCTGAGATAGCATGTGAAATACTGTTTTTAAAATGATAACATGAAAGTCGTTTTAAGCATTATGAGCATTTTTGAACTGACTACACCAAGAGTAATGACTTAAGAATCCCATTGATTCTCAGAGGATGCTTATTGGAATGTTCGTTTGCTTTCCTGCTCTTCGTACGGAAATTCGTTCGTGTCTCTGAAAACGGATTTAAAAGAATCCACAAATTCCAACAGATTTCTCCGCGTATTCCTCAAACGTAATTTTCAATCGACGGGAATAGAAAAGGAAATATCTTAGTGACTCGTTTGATTTTTTTATGGCTGTTTTTTTTCTCCTATGTTTTCCTCTTTTACTG
This sequence comes from Mopalia muscosa, assembly GCA_031763545.1. NCBI lineage: Eukaryota > Metazoa > Mollusca > Polyplacophora > Chitonida > Mopaliidae > Mopalia > Mopalia muscosa. The sequence goes on from JARFOD010070684.1 coordinate 15,144, forward strand.
TTCTATATAGTTTTAACAGAGTTTATATTCAATCCAAATGTGCAATCAATATCTCCGGTTCCCTATGAATAACATCCCTATCGAGGAAAGACAATGGTTATTTTAACTACCTTTACTCTCCATAGTGCGGGCTAGCAAGAATTCACTTCTGGTTTCACGGTTGGCTTTGTTGTTCATATACTTTTACAAACCGTACACTGTTTTTTTGAAATCATGTATCGCAGTGCAAAAGAAGTTATCCAAAGGTACCTCCAGGATATCAATGCGTGTAGAGATGTATATAGAAAAAAGTAATAACATATTTTAAAAATCGAAATATTCTCGGGTGGTATGTTATATTAAAGAAGGACTCGTCTCAGACAATTTTTCATATCTTGTTTGAATATTATTTGAATTCGGTGCTTTACTCTGAAGGTCGTGGGTTCGACTCCCGGGCGGTTTCAACATGCATAATTTTCTGAACTAGAATCTGTTTAAACTAAGAAAGAGTTATTAAAAAATAACGAAAATGTTGTCAATCTTTACTTTCCAAAAGACGAAAAAATTATTCATTATTTGATTGGTTATGGTGACCATTTATGCTCATCCAGTTTGGTGTTGATTCTGATATCTGTATTAAAGCAGTTTTCTATTTATACGTTCGCAACATGCAAACGAAAAATTGACCAATATTTAGTCGGGCTAGTCGATCTTATGTTAATGGTGAGCATTGACGTCACGTTATATCGGATTATTATTGACATTCGCACTTCGAACGACGTCCCGTTTCGTACATTCGAATTCTGTTACATACTTTAGCAAATATTTCTCAGTTAGGAATTAAATGGAGACGATATACTGAAGCCGGTCACAAATGAAGTTTAGAAGTTTAATGGTAAAGTAACATTCAGAACATAAAGATCTTATAGGAACAATTGCTTCACATACAATTTGTTCTTACCGAGCTGTTAAGATATACATTCAGAATAGTGGCACCAACATTAATCAAAGCTCTCTCACCAGGTACAATAATTTTAAATGGTTTTTTTTTCCTTCGTTAATGTGTAGTTTTTTCTCTGTTATATAAATGTTGTTTTATATTAATATTGATTTGTAAATATGTGGTTATCTTTACAATACTTGATCCTCATGAAGAGAGATTTATTTACCCAAGAGAAGATCCGGATGTATTTAAGATTATCATTATTTTATTTTAAAAATTCAAATTTCATCTATGTTAGAATCAGGCGCAAGCCTTAATACATGTACACTGTACATATATATATACATACGCTTATGGTATTTATTCTTAATTGTCTTCTAGGACGTTGTGACAAGAAATTGGACGGTCTTATGTTCTTTGTATATCAGGAAAGGATTATTCGGGGTGGTACCTGTTTCATCCTGTCCAATTAGCATTATTAAAGCCGAATATCACCATCCAATCTTCTACTCGCTATCATACAAATCTGGTACAGATCGGATTATAATTAACGTGAATCAAAGCTCAAGTCCTTTAATTAGCACATTGCAATCTTCATCTGTATACTTGATTAATAGATGTCCGTCGTCTGTGCGGAATGATAGCAAATGTTGGATATTATTTTGCAATTAAGTAAAGAAGCTGCATATACCTATGTATTGTTTGATATTGTAAAGGATTTTACAGAATCAATGGGTAAGGAATTGTAACTGTATCCCCATAAATTCCATAATTTTACCATAGCCAAGCCAAACTGAAGAATAAATTCACAGTTTAATTTGGAATTGAGCTTCTTCCCATTAAAACAATGTATTTCGACTCAAGTAGTTCTTAACACAACAACGTGAGAACTCAATCACGGACTATGTTCAAACTGAGAAAATTGCTGTTAGGGCTAAAGGTGAAACTGTAGTTCACCAAACCCCACACGACAATATGTCGGTTACTCTCAGTAATTTTACAATTTCACATCTATGTATGTCTTGTGTGCATAATTTGAAAACTAATTCAAATAATGTTGACGTGTGTTGGTGTGTTTCACCAAGTTCCACAAATCAATATGGACAACATTGAATATTTTTGTGTTCTTCATGTATGTTTGAATATATTCTGAAAATAATTACAGAAAAGTAAATCCACAATTTAAAAAAAAAAATAGAATGCCGCTTTTCTCCTTTTAAAACAGTGGATGTAAAGACAATAATTTGAAAATTTACCGATTTATTATAAACATGTAATAGAGCTTCTAATTTCTGTAGAAGAAATATCTCTGGACAATTTGCAAGTTACGTCTATCGTTCTGTGTGGGATTGAAATCCATCAAAATAAACCAAAAAACTGAAAAGTTTTCGGAAAACATTGCTGCCATATTTTATATATTTCCTTTTTTTTTAGAATTTTTTTTTAAATTATTAAAACACAAATTAAGATGACCGATTGTCATCTAGTATCAGTTAACTCTTACCACAGTTAGGATTGCCTCCCACCAAATTTCTCGAATCAATATGGGAATAAGCACAATGACATTAACTCTTTGAAGGAAGGAGGATATTTGTTCAAACTTAGCATACAGCGGGAAACCTACTCAGCTTGTTCCTTGTGGTACTGTATGGAAAGACAGTCTCTTTAGATCTGTTATAGTTTAATGCCAAACTTCAAATAAAAAAGGGTCCAGTCCCTGTCTTCAGTTTTAAATGGCTTCCAGGTCTCATTTGAACACTTTCTATTCGATTTGTTTGTTTGTTTGTTTGATTGGTGTTTAACGTCGCACTCAAGGGTATTTCACTTATATGACGAAGGACACAAATATAGAACATCACAAACAAATATGCTGCCCGTTACCCTTTAGCTCTGCGAACACCAGGGCAACAGAAAGCAACCTCTTTTCTAGCCTCTTACGATCGACCGAGGAAGCCGAGGGAGTATTCTGAAGGGCCGTGGCCCACCCGCTCCCTCACAGGGCCTTTCTATTCGAAGGCTTGAATATGATACAAAATTGCGAGAAAGGACTCAAATTGACATGTTTTGTGTCGAGCTCTTCCGACACCCTCCCACAAAAACAAAAAACGTTCCTAGCCATTAATGTTTTCGTCCAATGGTGACTATCATAACCTTACTCAAGCATTTTGAATGTAACGCAAATTAAACTTAATTCAACTCTGTTCTATTTGATAAAAAAAATCTAGTTGATTTTAATACATTATTTATATTAACTTTCGTTTTTTGTTGATCCACAGGTATAGCTGGCTTGGACAACATGGACGCCATTACAACCACACTAGACCGTGCGCGAAACAGAACAGGTCCACAGCGCATGTCAGTCAGGTTGTCAATGGCCGATTTACGACGTGTCATGGCCACTGGTCGATAACTGGAATAACCTGGTTCCGAGCGGTCACCACTTGTTCGGAACCGTATAACAAACACGTTACATCTCCAATTGATATCTCTGCACAAGTTGGAATAAACGTGAAGGAAACGGAAGCTATTTCGTGGGACGCTCACCATGATTTACAAATTGACATTTCAAGGCGGACAAATTATGTTTCTTTCACAACTTTCATTTATTTATGACCACAAATCAATTGGAACATCATTATATGCTTCATTTTTGCCTAGTTAACAATGAATCTTCCCATCTCACAGTTTTTTTGAGAGAGAAATGGTTTTGTTCGAGACTGTACGTATGAAAATCAATTTTTAGTTAACACCGGCTGGTAGAGCAAATGAGCGGAGGATATTGTAGATATATATCTCTCTTTGAATACCAATGATTATATAGGTTGCAATTTTGTCTGTCAATATGATTTGATTCGGGAGACTGAAGGGCGAATTTGTGTTGAACAGGCATGCTGACCAATTATAGAGTCCGTTTGGATGAGTCAAATGGGAGCTGATTAGAAGTGAGGAGGTTGATAGCTATGTGTCTAGCCACGGCCCCTTGCCCACGGATACTGACTTTGATGTATTTACTTGAGAGCACAGGTAAGACGGCCGGAATCCACTTACACTAACTGGCTATGTTATTGAACTGGCAGTGATGGGATTAACGCAAATGCTGCCGTTGACAGAGCCTCAGTGCATACAATTGGCTTGGACAGTGATTAAATGATCCCCAAGCTGTCCACTGGACAGCCGCATCCTCATTTATCATAGAACGCTTTGCCCTGCGAGATTTCCTCGTTTAACCTTAGCCTCTGGCCGCTTATTCCTCTACACATCAAAGATGCTTGGATCTGTGCTGCTCCTGTGAAGTACTTCGATAGTGTACAGAATTTTAAAAGATTGTCTGAAATAAAGCTTGGGAGAAGACTAGAACATTCCGTACAGCAAATTTACTATCAGAATATTTTCAAGTATTTCGCGTTTCTAATTACTATTTGTTAAAATATGAATTGGATATTGCATGTCACCAGTGTTGTCCACGATTGTGTTTATCATTTGTTCATGTTTCGTTCTTTCATTTTGTTTCTTTATATAATCGTGGCTATCTATCAATCTGCTAAATGGTAAGCCTATTTGGGAATAACGTCCACCTGCTGAATCCCACGTGGGCAACTTAACTTCCTGATTCCATCAGTAAATAAAGTGATTCGTCCGCAAATGCAGACTCTGTGTTAAATATTTTATTGTTAAATTGTAATCTGCATTGGGGTATTTACCTCGTCTCAGAGACAATAGAGCTTGGCTTTATAGACCAATTATATATAGCATAATGGGGACTTTAGGGACCATGTGATTAAGGTTAGCTGGAGTGTTTTTGTGGTGCAAGCCCGTAGACGGCTAATCGCTAACGTCTGCTGTCCACGACTAGTTCACTGATCCCCGACTTATTTTCATTCAAGAGTGCTTTATCTAACCGGTAAAACTCCTCTTAACTGGAAACAGGAAGCATTGTCCAGAATTTAGAACCGAGAAAGCTCCTCGCGGATGTTATAATTCGATATTTTCCGGATACGATATAGTTAATACAAAGACAAACATCGCTCCATACAGAAACCTAGCTTACAAAAAGTCACCAATCTCATAAGTATAACTAAAATCTAATAAGTTAATCGACAATAATCAAGATATATATTTTAAATAAATGAAGAGAGAAAATATATCTTAGTATATATATATATATATATATATATATTTATCATCCCAAACTTACTTCCGCTATCTATTGTATTCAGCCGATCTACTTAAATGAAAAAAATTGACAACAATTTCTTCTGTTTGGAAACATGTCAATACTGTCATAATCTGCCAAACAAGAGCATCCTTTCAGTTTTGTATAGGTAAATATACAACATGGTTTATTGGGGAAGACAATGTGTAAGGAACCCTGAATACACTTAGGCTTATTTCATGTCGTTTTTTAATCGACATAAACGACATCATTAAACTTTTTGTTTTAAGTTTACATTTGTTTGAATTGAGTAGGAATTTGTGGTATTTGTCGCGACGACAAACCGTGTGTGTTTTAACAGATCAGCTAAAACTGCATTTTAAAGTCTTAAAAATCTCAATTGAAAGCTGTACGATATGAGGAATAGAAACATCTGAGAGATATAAAATTGTATAAAAGCTTTGCTAGATTGGCTATTGTTAGAATATACGAAGGTCCTTAACCAAGTCGTAAAACACCAATGGAACAATCTATCAGTCAATCAATGAATCAGATAAACATTTCAAGGATATTCAAAGTTATCCTTGTACTCACCGTCTGACGATTCGTAAATTAAAATCATTAAAAGGAAACATACCTGCCTTATATGTTGCATTTTTAGTGATCAGAGGTATTAAATCTACCAAGTTAAATATCTCCCCACAATATGTTACGTTATCCAGATAGGTATTTTGCAGTAAATTTAATAAAGTGAATAGATCCTACCACAAACTTGTACTGAACAATAGCATACCTTTAATGAACACCACGGAAACATTTCTGATATTTAGACAAAATGGTAATTATGTTTGAGAGTAAAACTGAAGTTACATCTAGTTTCTTCCAACTACAGTCTATTTGTGAATAACACTGTGGTTATCTCTAGTATCCTCCAACTACAGAATGTTGGTGAAAAAGACTGGCTACCTTTAGTATCCTCAAACTTCAGAATGTTGGTGAACAAGACTGGCTACCTTTAGTATTCTCAAACTACAGAATGTTGGTGAACAAGACTGGCTACCTTTAGTATTCTCAAACTACAGAATGTTAGTGAACAAGACTGGCTACCTTTAGTATTCTAAAACTACAGAATGTTGGTGAACAAGACTAGCTACCTTTAGTATTCTCAAACTACAGAATGTTGGTGAACAAGACTGGCTACCTTTAGTATTCTCAAACTATAGAATGCTGGTGAACAAAACTGGCTACCTTTAGTATTCTCAAACTACAGAATGTTAGTGAACAAGACTGGCTACCTTTAGTATTCTCAATCTACAGAATGTTGGTGAACAAGACTCGCTACCTTTAGTATCCTCAAACTACAGAATATTTGTGAATAAGGCTGAGGCTATCTTTAGTTTCTTCAAACTACAGAATGTTGGTGAACAAGACTGGCTACCTTTAGTATTCTCAAACTACAGAATATTTGTGAATAAGGCTGAGGTTATCTATAGTTTCTTCAAACTACAGAGTGTTGGTGAACAAGACTAGCTACCTTTAGTATTCTCCAACTACAGAATGTTGGTGAACAGGACGGGTTATCTCTAGTGTCTTCAAACTACAGAATATTTGTGAATATGGCTGAGGTTGCCTCAAACTTCCTCAACATGCAGAATGTTTGGGAATACGACTTGTTTCCTCAAGCTACATAATGTTTCTCTTACCAAATATACTTAAGCGCCAATGTCAAAGCCTTATATATTTCATTGATTGAATGGTTTTATTTTCACCCAAAAACATTTAAAAATTGATTTGAAAATAATATAAAATGAATTCAGGAAGGCGGGAATACACTCTCTTAGCTGCAGGCATTTCATTCCGTTGTATGTTATACATAAAAATAAACGATAAGTTAGTTCGTCCCAAATGCGAATGGGAGAAATCAGTCAGAACATCGGCTATTATTAAAATGTGAATCAGTTAGATGGAAGAAAATGTGACTGAAAAGAGTTAAAATAATGTTGAAGATAACAAATTATAGGCTATTAAAATGTTTAAAAATGTGAACTCTTTTAATTTAGATTTTAAAGGAGCTCCGCAGTGGTATTATTATTCAACATTTTATTCCCTAAACATAATCTTTATACCCTGTCCTAAAGTAATATATATTTGACACAACGAAATATTGTCGACTTTGCCCCCCACAAG
>JARFOD010070694.1:0-22404 GCA_031763545.1 Mopalia muscosa
TTATTTCATGCTGACTTTGAGTACGAGTTGCCAAGCTATGAAAATAGTCTGACTGATTAATGTTCACTTCCGTGTACTGTAGGCCTATACATTGTGTATGTAGGCTAGATGTATATTTTAAATTTGCATATATTGGATCGTTTTTGTTTTTTATTTATACAGTATATGTTTTGTGTCAACAATAAAACAAAACAACCGTTTTTTCTCAATACTTTGTCTCCTCATCTGATTTGTGTTGTCGTCGTCGTCGTTGCTGTTGTTGGTCTATGGTGCTACCCCTGAAATACCAACACACTGTATAATCCGACATATTTCCATGGTCCCATGGGGTGTCTATGGGCACAAGTTTCACTGTATCTGTAATGCAACAGCATGCAAATGGTTTGCACCTGGCAAAGTGCCTCTGATACAACTTTTAATAATATATATATTTCTTTGTTGGATTGTCAATTGTGTTATTTTATGGTATTTTGCCACATGTTTGTTGTATGAACAAGTCTAGTTGAAATCTTTTTGCAAACTTTTCATGTCCTTTCTGTTCCTCAGACATTGCCAAAAGTCATAGCCAAAGTCCATCAGTCAGTTTTGCAAAAGAGAAAGAAACACAAATATCAGGTATTATATAATTATAATAATAAAACATTTTGTTGCCTATTTCAATATTTGTCTTTATGCTTACCTATCATTTTAATGACCATTGGTTTCAATAAATAGTTAATTTTGCTTTTACAATGTTTACTGTACGTCAAATAATTTTTTAAATTGTAAGGAGAGAAATGAATTAGTCACAGGTGGAGAAGAATCCTGCAAATCAATGTTTGAGTTATTAAAAAATTAATTATAAACATGTATTAAATGCGTAGAGAAAAATCCTTTAGCTTTACTTGAAAAGTTCAAAATTATATCTTTGTCTGCATTTAATGTTTGGAAAAATAACCTTAACAAAACCAACTTTATTATGTAATTATTTATTGTGTTTTCTAATGACAGGTTCACCAAGGTCAAAGTTGATGATGGGGACAAGGTCATTATTGGAACAACATCAGGTGACCTTGAACAGTCAGATGGCCAGCACACTAACACATAGAGAAAGATCTCAGATGAAAAAAGCAATGAGACTTTACTCAGAAAACAGGTAGAAAATGGTTTTGGGACAATGTTTGTGATGATTGATAGATGCTCATTATCTCTTTTTTACGGATTAAATTTGTTGAGCTCTGGTTCAAATAAGGCTGAATGAGTTTTAAATAAGCAAAAAATAATATATATATCTAAATTAAAAAAACACCACTGACAGTAGCTCACTAATAGTAGCTCAGGGGTTTAGCCAGTAATCGAAAGTATGGTGTCCAAAATGTGGCATTATGCTTCAATTTTCGATCAAGCAAATGAGGCACTTCAATTCAATTCAGTGTGTCTAAAGCCTGCCACACACGAGAGGAACTAGCTGAGCTGCCAGCCTCGAGAGGCCGGGAGCTCAGCTGTTTCCCCCCTCTGCGCTGAAGTTTTAGTGAGATTTCTGCCTCGTGAGGAAAATATCTATCCTGTTTGATATTTTCTGCCTCGTGAGGCCAGCAACTCACCGTGTGCGGATGTCGTAAGCTACCGCCTGAGCTAGAAAAAGTAATTGACCAATGCGAACGCGTTGCTGTGTCACATGGCATCAACATTGTGTCTGATTTGACATGATAATAAAAGATGTTACTTCAATAGAGGTCTGAAGGCAAGTTGGCTCAGGCGATAGCTCTCTCGTTTGCTACGTAAAAAAGAAGTGAGAATGTAGCTGAGCTCCCAGCCTCTCATGACCGGCAGCTCAGCCATTTCCTCTCGTGTGCGGCGGGCTTTAATATCAACGAATCGTTTTTGTCGCAATGGTTCCATATAGAAATTTCCTCTTTTGTAAAGAACCCTCAAAGAACCATTATTTCTAAGAGTGTATTGAGACATGGCGCTGCGGAGTGTCTGCGTGCTCCCAAATCCGTACTGAGGCGGCACTCACCACGTACGGATCCCAAGTTTTTTCCACGTGTGTGCAAGTAGAAAGCACGTACTTGCAAGTACGGCGGGTTGGGACAACGGCTTTAGCGCTGTGGGAATTAGGGCAGCAAATTTGTGCCCAAAGTAAGAGCCTTCCTGGATGAACGAATACCTATACTATTTTGTTTACCGATACATTGTTTCATTCTTATTACTCATTCGTCTGCTAGAATTTAAAGCAATCAGACATAGAATAAAAGCAAAGAGTGCACGATTATAAATCAACTTCTGAAGAATTGTTCAACAAGTCCAGTCTATACCAACACGCCAGTGCATATAACTTATATCATAAACTAAATTGTTTTAAGCTACTTGACATGTTTAAAGTCAACATTACCCCATGCCGCGTAGGTGAATCAAAGGAGCCTTCAATATTTTTATTGTCTAATAAAAACGGCTCCACTTGTATTGGGACAAGACTAGAACAAAGCAGAAATGAAAAACAAATTACATATTTAGCCACCTTTGCATATAAACTTACATGAAAACAACAGTATATGTTTATTTAAAAATTTCTTCTTGTACAAGACTATAGTACAAAGCAGACATGTAATTAAACAAATAACATATTAAGCAACCTTTGTTATATTAACTTTATCTCTATTAAACTGTCGACAGTAAGCCAAAGAGCTTATACTGAATTACTCACCCAAATGCGAATATATGAGGCTAAAATAGGTGACTCGAAATGTCTAAAAGGGAGCATTGCGGGTACCCGGATTTCCCACAGTAAAGAGAATCTCGCTCGGTTTAACCTATTGCGTTACAGGCGGTCATTTTGAAGCCATCGAGTACCATCTAGATAAATCTGCAACATCACAATCTCACCAGACATTCACGATACGGCAACGTACTTTTACCCAGAGTTACGAAAAATCCAGCGGTTAAAAATTTGAAAATGAAACAAACTTTGATTTAAGAACAAGGAAGTTTGTTAGTATCTTTTAAAAAAGGAATTGCATTGATGTACACCTGCATGAAATCATCGCATAGTCCCGGTGTGTTTATACAGCTGTAATTTGTCTGGCTACCACTGAACGATTTACGCCGTTTTAGCGAATATCGCTACATTCAAAATGGCCCTGGTTTATGACCAAGCGGGGTAAGGCATGGAAATTAGACGGCTTTTTATCAAATGGCAGGAGGTCTTTTGACTTCAAGATGGTCGAGATCCGTAACGTGTTAAGCTGCCACAATGGCTAAATGTTTTCATGTCATTTAAATGCGCTACCATCTATGTTGTCACGACAGAGAATCGACTTCAGTGATCAAATTACCTCCCTTGTTGGAGACAAGCTACTTATATATTGAGGGCCACAAAGAGAACTCTTGGGCCACGAGTTATGCATCGTCAATGGCTCTATGAAGGTCATTAGTGGGCCCCTTTCCCGAAACCTGGGCCTACTTCTGTATGCAGAATTTTATATCGACCACACGAAATTAACATTTACATATTCACGAAAGCACATATTTCATTTTGATTGCCTTTCTCTTACACTCTCGCTGTTTTCCTGGTTTCCCTTGATGGCCCCCTAAGCTGCTGGGCTCCAGGGTTCCGCCCCGGCTGACCCCTCCGCCCGGTCCCTTTGCTGGGGGGGCTTGCTTATATAGACGTACTGAGTGTCGGGTACATACTTAACTGGGATAAACGGTGGCAATAAAGGGGAATAAATCTAAGGGTGAGAGATAAACATACTACAGTGTACTGTAAATTTTCTTATTTAGCCGTGGAATCGATATGTTTATACATATAATGTATACGTTATTAATTTCACCAGTTATAAACTAAGATAGTCCCATATTGAAAAAAAAAAATCTAAAACGCAAATATTGCAATGTATGTGAGGTAAAAAGAGATTGTAGATTTGCAGATATTGTTTATTGCGCAGACAAAACATACACCCTCAAAATTAGGGCTAGTAGTGGCATGCGCACTGCAGAGAACGAGCTGATTGACACAATTTAAAATATAATTGGTTCAACTTCCTACGTCGAGGCGTTTACTCTAAGATACATCCGGGCTATCTTGTTTTGCACTTCTTTTATTTAGTGGTCTGTGGCATACGTCGCCCCAGCTATTGGTGGAAATTAATGCACGATGGCCTGACACGACATTACGGAGCTGTCTTAGTGTGTTCCACTATAGAAACTCTCGCGAGAATACAATTGTGAATGATATTGATAACTTTAATCTTTTCTTCTCAATTTCAAGTTTAGAAGTGTCACAACTTTAAAAATATTTGCTAGACATCACCCCATACCAGTAACGAGGAACTGGCACGAGACTGGCTATTATAAGTCCATCCGTTGTTTTAGGCTATACATTGGATACTGTTTAAAGAGAATTGTAAAAAACAGTGTTCGATTTGTTGAGGAGGAAGGGGATTTTAGCAACGCCATCTTCAAAACGTCTTTTAAAAAGTAATTATTAAGAGGTTTGAAAGGTGGGACATTTCTATAAATCAATCCATTGTTTTGTTTATTTTTAATTAAAACGTTAAATCACGTGGTTGGGATTGGCCTACTTCTCATTATTAATGTTGTATTAAGCAGAAATATGAATAAAGAATGAATGCATAGTTTTTGTTTTATTACCAAATCCTCTTTAAGTTAAGTTTTAAAACACAACGTAAAAAACATTTACATAACAAATATATCTTAATATTTTTTTGCGTTTAAAATTAAAAGATCAAATCCATTGCGACGAATGATATGTGGCATTCGTTTTCTCTCTTTTTTGGTCTCTTTTGTGGAAATACAGAGAACAAAATTTCGACGAAGTTTTGCTTAAAACTGTAAACTGTACCTCAAGCCTAAACAGTTTCAGAGAATGTACTATTATACACATTCTTTCATGCTTTTACTCGCTAAATATTTGTATGCCAACTATTTCGAAATTTATTTATGTATAAACCTCATTTCTGCAACACTGTCACTGTCAGCGACAAATTATCGTAAAATAAAACTGGGTCAATTCTCGTCGGATCAACAGTGTTTTCTTCTTTATATATGATTTTATTTGAATCTTTGGAGAAAACAGTAAGCACTGCTCATATTGTTTCCAATCCGATATAAATTCACAACATTATATACACACAAAATAACATTACATGGGGTATTTACAATTGTAGTTGTTAACGAAATAGTTTTAAGTTAAAAATATGAATGACATTAGATTATTGTTTTTATTTTTTATTTTTGTGTGGCTGGTTTGTAAACTGGGTCATTACGGCCTCATCAGTCACAAGATTGATAACATGATATAATTGTACACCTTTCGTCGGTTTTATATCAAGACCAAAAGATTATTGACAATAACATATAAAAATGTAGTGATAACATATATATATCTATAATATAAATTTACTCCAGTTATACAAGAAATAATGGGTGATAAGGTGTTTGGTGGACGATTTATGCATCATATTGAGCCTATGGATTTTACGTCTAATATACAATAGCTCAGTTCCAGTTTCTTCTTATAACAAATGTACGCGGTGTATTTCTAATGAGACAAGTGATCGTCCGAAGATAATCTTTTTGTATTCGTTAAAGTCTACCTGTACCTTTGTCAGGTTATCCCAAACTATGTCAGCTTAATAAAAACTGGGTCCCACAAAACGTTTATACAGTAAATCTAAACTTGTTGTCGAGTTTGTACTTAAGGACCATAAATAAAGACGATTTTTTACATGTAGAAGTTATGTTTGTATCTATATGACCCCAACCCCCTCTACGTACCATCCCTCGTCATTGTAAGTCACAAATATTTATGGCATGTCGACAAAGTTATTTCTGTAGATTTAATTTGGAAATTATTTGAGAAGGTTCATTTTTTCTAGAAACTATGAGCTGACTTACCGGGATTGGATTCGATTACCCATTCCTTTGACCACTCTTCAATGAAAGACAGGTCCCACTTAACCTCATTTTGTACAATTTGGTTTTGAGGGTTTTCAGACACAACATAGAGTCACGTGTCGTTGACAAAAAGACCGATACTGTTGATTATATGAATAGGAAGATCATCAATATAAAGCAAAAAAGGAGAGGCCCAAGTACAGATCATTGAGGAACTCCTGCGTAAAGTTCCCTTGAATGCGACTCTGTGAAGGTAGTCTTCTAACCATTTTAATACCATTCCACCTATTCCGCGTCTTTTAGGTTCAACAAAAGACCCTTATGACAAAACCTATCAAAAGCCTTTGAAATGTCCAACAAACAATAAATAAACTTCTTTCCCTCTGTCTAAGGCCTCTGAGATAATATATGTCAAGTAATTGGGTTACCGTGGGTATGGACGACTGGAAACCATTTTGAAACGGAGAGACACCAGTCCGAGCAAATTCGAATATGTGTGAAAATTGCTCTTTTGAACACCTTACTTATACATAGTACTGATAGTAATGATATACTATTTTACTTCACGTAGGTTACCACCTTTATGGATTGGGGGAAATTTTGCTACCTCCCATTAAACGGAGAACTGTCCATCTCTGATAGATAAATTGAACAGTTTACAAAGAAGTGGTGCAAGCAATATTCAATAGTCTTTTCTTTCAGAGCAATTGTCGCTGAAACAATTGCCAGTTTATATTAGAGTGATGTTCAGTTCTGATATAATGTCCACAATCCTTGTTCATTGGCAAATAATAAAGGGAACTGCGGGCTATATGGCAATTTATAGACTGGTCAGTCCCCCCAAAAAAGTCATATGGGCCATGCTGAGGTTCATAAAACTTTTTCTAGGTGACGGACTATTTTATAAACTACCATATGCTCAAAACTCTCCTTTCGAGCGTATGACCCACTTATAAAGTAGACATTATTCCGATCATATTGTTGGAATATATATTGTACTTCGTTGTGGCTACATTATACAAAACAGTGTATTCAACATTCTTAAAGTTATATATATAATAATTCATTCCGATGGGTGATGAATAACAGCGAAAGCTGCAGTGCAACGTTAATGTTTCCACAAACAGTGTCATTTCGTTTGGAGAGTTACTACGAAAATGTACACAGTATTATGAAAAGGGGAGACAACTCTAGTATCATTATCTTATGTTATTTGACTCGTAGTGACGTTTCAAGTTTCATTATTACCCATACATTGGCAATCTGCATTATATTTATATAGATATTTTTGTGTATGTATTTATACCCTGTATAGGGGCAAAAGGCAAATATAGAATCCTTGTAAAACATTAAGGAGATGATGTTTATATGGAAAGAACTTCATTCTGAGGAATGGAAGAAGCGATGTTAGATAGTGATTGGGCATATATGGTGTCCTTTGCAAGACATTAGGGAGTCGACGTGTACATAAATAGGACTTTATCTTTTTAAGGCATGAAATAAATTATCTACGATATAAATTGGGCATAGATGGTTTCCGTGTAAAGCAGTAAGGGGACATTGTTAAGTTGTGAGGACATTTGGGTAAATATGGTATCCTGACAAGGCATTAGTGGACAAGGTTTAATTGAGAGAACGTTATCTTTTTAAAGCAGAAAGTTCGGGTAAATATGGTATCATTGTAAGGTAATAAGGAGACGATGTTTAGATAGAGTGAACATTAATGTTTTTAGAACACGATGAAATTATGTTAGAATAAGATAAAGATTGAGCTGAACCTTGTAAGGAAATTATGAAGACGATGTTAATATAGAAATGACATCTTTTTAAGGCATGAAAGAAACGGTGTTTATAGAGACTGGGCATGTATGGTATCCGTGTAAGGCATTGCAGAGACGGTAATATGTAGAGATGACCTACGGAAGTTTTAAAAAAAAGCATTATTAGAAAAATATTATAGAAAAACAATGCAAATAATAATGGACATAATTGATAAAATAATGAATACTAGTCATTGGTTGTCTTTTTAGAAAAGAGTATGGTTCTTTATGGAACCTCTACGACAAAAACGATTCTATAGATAAGAAAAAGGGAGAAATTGGCTGGGGAAAATGTAGTTATCTTTGTAAGGTGTGCAAGAAACTTATTACGCATGAGAAAGACACTCATGTCATCTTTCTTAAGAGTTTAGAAGACAATATTAGATTCAGATAGAGCATAGGTTGTTTTTTTTGATTCATTATATTGAGATACATAATAGTTTACAGGCATTATAATATTTCCCATATAGGACTTACGATGTTTAGCTGATGTGCAAGTGTGGCCTACGAAAATTCAAAAGGTGTGTGTGTGTGGGGGGGGGGAGGAGGGGGAGGATCCGACTACCCTTCACAACAATGTCTGCATTGCTCAAAAGGAGAAGGACTCTGACCACACCTCAGAAGAAGTGTAAGGGAGGGGGGCTACCCCCTTCAATTCCCACCGCCCATGCCCGGACTGATATCCAAAGAGAGATCCGCTTGTAAGAAGTTAACGTTCACCTCTGTACCATAAATCTTCTTATCTACCATTAGTAATCATAGATTTTACAGCTGAATTTATGGGTTATATAAATTAAGCAGGCTAAGAAACGGTAAGAATATATTAGTCAATAAAACAGTAGCTAACACCTTTCCGAGGGCAAAAGATTACATTATACTATTATAGGCCTGGGCGTATTATTTATTGGGGGGAAAATATATGGACCCACTTATTTCGAGGAAATACATAAAATAGTAGAGAGCGCACTGTTGTGCAATGTAAGGCAAGGTGTATGGACACTCATAGTCACACACGTGAATTGATACTGACGTCTGGAGTCGTAACTTTCTTCGTACATTTCTAAAGTTATTGAAAGGTTTTTAGCTCCCTGTGTTGTAAGACAGGGTTATCAACAGCGGATTTAAAAAATTTTGTCGAAGGTTTCAAATGGGATACTATCAGAACTGAAACCGAAAAAATCAGTAAACAATTTCTTTTTATCAGAAAAAAACATTGTTCGACTTGTTTAGAGAAGACAATACAGCAAATAATTTCTCTCCTGTGCCAGTTGAACCATCAATTCAGCTGTCCTACGATTTCAACTAATTCAAATCTTTTGAAAAAGGGATATCCGAAAGGTCAAAGGTAAGAAATTTCTATGAATAAATCTGTTTAGTCAATCGTTCTACTTATTTATATTAAATAAAAATTAACAGACAGAATAAACTTGTATTTCTATATCCTCCTAAGACCATGGTAATGGGTTTTTTTTTTTAAATTTTAAGGCAATGTCTTAGCATCTTGTCAGTTCGGGTGTTCACAGAGATGGATATTGGGTTGGAATTTTAATTTGAAACTCGAAAATGAATAAGTGGGTACTAGTAAACAAACAAGTTTGGGGGGTGGGGGGTCTTAATAACACATATTCACATAAAAACCTGTTGTGGTTAAAGTTTGCAGAAACAAAAAAGTGTGTATGAATAACGTAATTCTGTTAATACATGTTGATATATGTGAGTTATTTTATAGGCATGCGCAGTCTTTGCTTTTAACCAGAAATATAGGTCTAATTACTAGAGGCATTTACCCATATAAACAATACCATGGTCATTTGTAATCAGCTTTTCCAAAGTAGCCCCTTTTAGCGTACATTATATTAAGTGTCAGTAACGAAATTCGACCCAGAAATTACTGGAAAGCCTGTCTTAACCCGGATGAGGATGTGCCTTATAATTCACTCGCTTGTCTCATGGGACATTGCTGTTGTTTTTGTTGTTGTTGTAGTGTTTCTAAAAAAAAAAATTGAAAGTATAAGATAATTGTCAAACAAAATGATTTTATCTAAGGGAAGGTTTAAAACGTTGCGGGTCAATATTATTATCATTGTTGGCGTCAATCGGTAAATATGATATTGTTAACAATAACGCTAACCACAATGCTGTTATTTTGTGTCAGCAACTTCTAAGTTCGAACCATTCTAGTTCAGAAAAAATTTGCAGGTTGAAACCTGTCAAGGAATCGAACCCACAATGTAGAGAGTTAGCCACCGAATCGCCATAAGAAAATGCATGCCACCTACAACACTCAGCCACTAGGTCTTCTGCTGCACAGCCAAACTCTGAGGGTCGCGGGTTCGATTCCCGGATGGATTTTAACCTTGGAAATTTTTTCAAAAACAATCGATTCAAATTAAGAATGTGTTATCCTTAAATAACGAACACACAGTTAACATAAACTTTCTAAAATACACAACACTTATTCACAGTATTTACATGTAATATGTACTATGCGAATATTTACCATTATTATTTAAATTATGATTTGTTAAAGGCCTAGTAATTCACCTAATGTGCGCACCGAATGTCTAAATAATATTCGACGAAAGTAAACCTTAGAAACTTAGACATATGTGAATGTTGAATATATTTCGAGCATATCTTAATCACTACCGTACCTAGTTTAACACGGGAACATATCTCTTGTATAAAAAAATTGTTGAAATCCCAGTTTAAAGTTTAAAAGTTTTATCACAATAACTCCTATCTCTTTGGTTATTCTAATTCTAACTCATAGAATAGCACTTTTATATAATTTATATGTTGTGTTGCTTTTAATACATATTTTAATCGCGTTTCGACAACCTGAAGTGTTACTTATTGAGCAATAGAACTGGGAGAAACGAGACCTGACCACCACAAAGCTGTTTTTGTGTCTTTCAGTGTTTAATACTATATAAAGCTTCATGTAGAAATAGTATTTAATGACGAATCCGATGTCATCTGAAAGTTTAATATCATTAGTAAGGATGTTGAGTTTCAATGAATATATGACACTGATGTGCCGTTAAGGGATAGGTCAATGTGGGATTGTACTCTCGATGTTTTCGTTTGGAGACAGCTTTTGTGTAGAAATTGTTCCGATGAACCAATAATTATGAATGCATTCTGGGATATGCTAGTGTGTGAATGTACTTGATAGTCTTAATTTTCTTATCTCTGAGACAGCTTTTGTGTAGAAATTGTTCTGATGAACCGTGAATTACTAATGCATTCTGGATATGCAAGTTTGTGAACGTACTTCGTCTTAATTTTCTTCTCTCTTAAACAGTTTTTATGTAGAAATTCTTCTAATGAACCGACAATTATATTACTAATGCATTCTGGGATATGCCAGTTCTGGGCCTAGGTAGGTCATTACACTAAAATGGAAATTACTAAAGCATTCGAGCAATCCAGTAATAGTTTTACCTGATTTATTGATTGGAGTATACTGATGATGTTAGTTTAGCTGATATAATAGCTAGCCAATGTGGGACTGAAATCCTCTATGAAAGACAATCGAAATAAACAATGAAGAGATTCAAGACATGCATCAGACGCATAACACAGTATAGTAAGCCAAAGAATAATTATCACAAGCAAAATTAAAATTCTCAACTTACTCCTTATTTGTAAGAATTTAACATTTGTTTCAGATTTTGGCAAGCAAAAATGAAGACAAAATGGTATATTGTCTGCATAATTGTGCTTTGTGTGCCTGAGTTCACTGCTGCTGATTCTACTTCCGCCACTACTCCGTCAACATCAAGTACTACTGAAGCCACTTCCACCAGTACTGAATCAACATCCCTTGCTGCTGATTCTACTTTCACCAACACTGAATCAACATCCAATGCTGTTGATTCTACTTCCGCCACTTCTCCATCAACATCAGCTACTTCTGAAACTACTTCCACCAGTCCTGACTCAACATCCACTGCTGGTGATTCTACTTCCACCACTAGTGAATCACCATCCACTGCTGCTGATTCTACTTCCACCAGCACTGAATCAACATCCACTGCTGTTGATTCTACTTCTGCCACTTCTCCAGCAACATCAGCTACTTCTGAAACTACTTCCACCAGTCCTGACTCAACATCCACCGCTGGTGATTCTAGTTCCACCACTAGTGAATCACCATCCACTGCTGGTGATTCTACTTCCACCACAGCTGAATCAACGTCCACTGCTGTTGATTCTACTTCCGCCACTTCTCCGTTAACACCAGCTACTTCTGAAACGACTTCCACCAGCACTGACTCAACATCCACTGCTGGTGATTCTACTTCCACCAGTAGTGAAGCAGCATCCACTGCTGGTGACTCTACTTCTAGCAATAGCGAATCATCCTCCACTGCTGCTGATTCTACTTCCATAACTAGCGAATCAACATCCACTGCTGCTGATTCTACTTCCACCACTAGCGAATCAACATCCACTGCTGGTGATTCTACTTCCACCACTAAAGCCACTTTTACCAGTGCTGAATCAACCACACCTGCTGAATCTACTACCAGCACTATTGAATCAACATCCCCTACTGCTGACTCTTCTTCCCCCACTACTTATTCAACAGCATCTGCTGCGGAATCTACTTCTACCAAAACTCCTGAATGCACATCGCAGGGTTCTGAATCTACAGCTTCCTCCACTGAACCTACAGCAGCTGGTACTGAATCGACTTCCATCGTAACTGATTCAACATCTTTTTCTGGTGAATCCACTTCCTTCACAAAAGCATCTCTGACGGCTTCACCAACATCTCCGACTGCTGCACCAACTTTGCCACCAGGAAGTTATCATCCTTCTAAAGGTCTGACGCTGACAATTAACTGTTTACTAATCAGGTTTCCACTTCTCTTGTAGGCTCATTGTAGCTTTAAGAGTTCACAGGCCTGTCTTACAAAGCGTGTGTGGCTTACTTTAACGTCGAGTCGTGCCGACTCAATGGTTGACGTAGTTACGTTTGAAAACAGGCTTCGTTTAGTATGCTCTTAAGTAATTATTCCTGTATATTCCTGTATATTGTAAACAAAAAATCTCCTAGTGTAAGAGAAATGGTTTGTTATATAAGCAGTTACATGAACAGTTTTAGTTACAAATAGAAGCAAACTGCTGTAACATAATTTTGAGGCACAAGCGTTTAAGTTTTATGCCACCGTTTTCGATTTATGCAATATTTTCAGCAATGATTTTCAATGGTAAGACTACTTTGCCCCGGTCCCCTTTCTCTAGACGCCTGTAAAGGAATGTGAACAAAACTCTCGAATAATACGATCAGCCATTTGATTCTTAGGTTGATCCGATGGTATTGAATTGCCTACCCCCATATACTACTATTGGCTGTGTACCTAAGTATTTCTCATACAGGGCAAAGAAGGTTTGATCTAAATTATCGCAACCTGTAATATTCCATGGCGACTAAAAGCCACGTGGTTATTTATTTGCTTCGTAGATCCGGTCGTAAAGTACAGTCCTTTAAATGTGAGTGTTAGTTGGGTTTGAAGTTAATTTTAGTGCATGGATGTCTTACAAATCTTACAAAGAGCCCCCCTGGTGACTATCTTGGTAAACACTGTTTCATTTGACAACGGGTATAAAGTCACCAAAATGTTCACTTGATAAGCCTCTAGAGCGCCCTCCACATTTTCTTTGGCAGATAAATCATTTTAATATTATTACAAATTGTTGTACTTCTTAACAGTGGAATTGAATTTAAAACTGGAGATAACAGTGGAAGTCGAATATGACGAGACTAAACATGACGAATACGAAGACGAGTTTAAAAACAAGGTATGTTTGCTTTGTAGCATGTTTGTTAGTTTGTTTGTTTGTTTTGGGTTTACGATGTAAAAGCCCGTCCTATGTATTAATGGGAAGACAGAAGAACACGAAGACGCACGTCAAAGACGATACATATATTCCATACCACCCCTTTGTTCTGAGAGTACTAGAACAGCAGAAAGTCTTCAAACACTTTTTGAAAAATAATTAGTACTATGTTTCAAAGAGTGTTAAAATAGGGCAGATGGGGCATCTTAAATGTATTTTTACATGTATCAAACGGAAGTTTAACAAAGGGAAAAAATAAAAAAAATCACCCCAAAATTGGCTCCGATGGATTTCATACTTTAAACATCATTTGATTGTAGACTGTACCACGCATCCGCAGTTGGTGGCCTATTCACTATCCCATTGTACGATGGCTTCGTCGTTATCCTCTTCGGACAATCCCGACATGCCATTTTAATGTCGTCTTATAAAATTATAACCTTATTGCCAGATTATGTGTTGTATTATTCCTTCTATATTTAAACGTTGACTTTCTCCATGGAATCTTCGGCTTTTTGAAAATGATTCACCGTTTAAATTAAACATTTAACTCTGTAATTTGTTTTTGGTTTTTCTTTTCAAGCTTACTCAGGCTTACCAAAATATAACGGGGTTCCTGCTCGTCGATATAACAGATGTCGGGTAAGTCAATGTGCAGTAAAACTGTCATTTACGCCTGGGTATAAATTCAGTTTACGGCCATAAACCCAATATACTTACCGGTAGACAAAGTGCAGGATTTTACATACGCCCTTTGGCGGATACACTCAAGCATATCCCAACAATCTTTACCTTGCAGTGGACAATAACTTTCTTGTTTCTTGTAAAAATATTGTGTTAACCTTTTTTTTCCCAGAGGACTTATATACCAATGTATGCATATACCATTGGTACAACAACAACAAAGAAATCATTTTTGGTATGTCGTGTTATTTCCAGTTATGTCTGTCTTAAAGTTACGACCACTGGCTAGTTTGTCACAGCAAACTACAATGACTACACGCGCCATATTCCTTCGCAAGGAAGGGTCAGGTCAAATCGACTGGGCGAAAAAGTGTTCGATTCAATTCTGAATTGATTTTCCCCTGTTGGTTTGCCGCTTCTCCAGTCCAGCACAATAGGAGTGCTTTTGGTCCCAAAGCCGTACTCGCAACTGATTTGGGAATTGCACCCTTCTAAGTAATGGACTATTGTCAATTCATTTCAATCTGAACTGTTATATACCTAAATCCAAACATACTTTGTATTTTGTCTCAGGAGCGGTAGTATAATTTGCCACCATACAGTTAACATAGACACAGTCAAAATAGATCCGGAAGGTGACTTAACGAAAGTGTTGGATCGCGTGCAGAATGAGGTAAATAGCAGCGTCGTGCCCTTCCTGGATACAAATCCAATTGCAAACGGATCTGTTGACACCAATAAATACACAGCAGAGCTTCAAACAGGTAAGTTATCAATAGAATGACATATCTGAACTTCTAAGGCCAATCAGCTCCTGTTCTTGATAGATTTCCAGGGAAAATTTCTAAATTAATCTTAATGTTGAGTTGCCATGGTTAAACTACACACATATCACGGGAAGGTAATAACGATGTACATGGTATATTTACAAAGCATTAATAAATAAATAGCCAACAGGACATACGGTAGGGGTTAAGAACACAACCATTACGAACTGGTGGCGATATTAATCGACAAAAAGCAGATACCTAAATAGGTCAGTAGGAGCTGTATGTGAAGTCATATGACGAAGGATACTTCACGTGATTCGTACTACTTCCGGGTACAATCTACTTTCTCACCATGTTAAAACTTTTATTCTAAGCACAAAATAAACTAGCTGTAATGTTTAGATATATGACTGTTAAAGCAAAACATAATTCTGAAGAAAAGAAAAAACGACTTCCCAAAATGTACTGTTGACTTTATGGGTGTATATACAATAATCAAGAAGAAACTAAATCCACTCATATGGCCAGATGATACAAATATTGAAGCTTTTTCTGTTAAATTGTACTTTTACTTTTATTATTTAGTTTTGTATTCGAAACGGCTTAAAGACAAAATTAACAAATATCACAACTAAAATCTTTATTCCATTTCTTTTTCGGATGAGTTGAATTTCTAAAATTGGGGAACATTCCTGATATTATCTATTCGCATAGAATGCCAGTTATCAGAAAAACAATAAATACAGGTTTTATTTTTTGCATTTATTATTTATTTTGTTGACCGATTTGTATCTGTATGGTGTCGACTACTGCAAAATGGCTATCCGAATCAACGAAAGGCCTTATGTGCATAATTCTATTTTATCTCAGCTACAGAAAAGATAAAAGAAGATCCATGTGGGGCATTCGATTTAGAATGTTTACCGAGTTACGGATGTAGTGTGGCTGACACCAAAGTTGTCTGTCTGTCTGTTTGTGAGGACGGGTCTTTCGACTGTGGGCAACACGGAGAATGTACACTCGATCTTGAAAACCCCAAATGTGTGTAAGTAGAAATTTCAGTATAATTCGGCAAGGAATAAGTCATGTGTAAGCCTTTGTTGTACCATAAACCCATTTATTTTCAAGACTCGTTGAAAAAATTGTCCCATTACAAGAGGTCATAAGTCAATCAGAATCTAAAGTTTGTTTCTTTAATTCACCATATACAGGAAATAATAAACAACACATGCAATTCACCAAAAAATTAAATTGGCGGGAAAAATGTCATTATGTTTTTATATATCTATTAAACAATAGCCAGCCCTCAGGCTGCCCTAAGCAAGAAACAATCTTTTAGATATCTGAAATTCAAGGTCCGATCCAAGTGCGAATAAGGCCGTATATTCCAATCTTGAGCTTTAATACTATAACACATTTCTTATACTTTTGCAATAAAACTATGGAGTATTCAGACATACCTATAAGTCAGTAAATATTTGTGATAATATTTTCACCTCTAGATGCAACGAATATGATGGTGAAATTTACAGCGGCGACCATTGTGAGATCAGACTGGAAAAGTTCAAATTAGAGAAAAGTGAAATAATCGCCATTGCCGCTGGTGGCGGAGGTGGCATTCTCCTGGTATTGGGTATCATCGTTTTATTCTTGGTTTACAAACTGCGAAAACATAATTCAAAGACGACAATGACTGAGTGAGTAGAGAATTTATTTTCATACGCATTGTTGTCGTTTCTTTCTTGACCTCTTTCTTTGTTGACCTCCGGCTGACTAGAGCAGTATTTTCTCTGTTTATTCATACTGTTTTTTCTTGCATGTGGGTAATTTTATATTTCCAGTTAGTGAAAGAGGCCCCCATGGTCCATATAAACCACCTGTACATCATTCTAAAATACACTTAAGTAATCTACCTGCAACATCAGGCTGTTCTAATACTTTTACATTTATAACATAAGTAGTTAAGCTTTTATTTTACTAATGTACAGTTCATGTTGAAATATGGGATATTTTTTTTATGTGAACAACAATTTCACACATGTAAAATAAGAAATGACTTCACATGTGCAAAATTATTTTCAACATAAATACAACTCTTTCCAACACATTATTTTTAATGTAATTTCACATTGTGAAAAAAAAGTCCCATAAAACAAAAATAATTCAACATAGTAGTATCCGTCACCTTATTAGTAACAGTAGTTAATTATTACTGGCTGGAACAGTAGTAGTAGCAGCAGGTCAAGTCATAGCTGTAGCAGTAGCAGAGGTAGAAATAGTGGTCATAGTAGCAGTAGTAGTAGCATTATTAGTAGTCGCAGTAACAGAGATAGTAGTCACAGTAGCGGTTATAGTAGAAATAGTAGCTGTAGCAGTACAAATATTTGCAGTATAAATAGCCGTATTAGTAGTCGCAGTAACAGAGATAGTAGCCACAGAAGCGGTTATAGTAGAAATAGTAGTTGTAGCAGTACAAATATTTGCAGTATAAATAGCCGTATTAGTAGTCGCAGTAACAGAGATAGTAGTCACAGAAGCGGTTATAGTAGAAATAGTAGTTGTAGCAGTACAAATATTTGCAGTATAAATAGCCGTATTAGTAGTCACAGTAATAGAAATAGTAGTTATAGTAGAAATAACATTAGTAGCAGTTAAAGTACTAGCAGTATAAAAAATAGTAGTAGTACTAGCTGTGCAGAAGTAGTAGTAGTCACAGTAACAGTAGTACTTACAGTAGCAGTAGTAGTAACGGCTGAAGCAGTAAGAGTAGCAGCAGTTGAAGCCGTAGCTGTAGCAGCAACAGAAGTAAAATTATTTGTCACAGTGTTAGTAGCAGGTGTACTAGTAGCAGTAGCAGTAGGGGTAGTAGTAACAGTAGTAGTAGTAGTAGCATCTCCCAAAATGCTGCATATTTTTTTTGTATCAGAATGGATGATCTAAACGATTCGATCAAAGAGGAAATTACCTCCGACACAGCTCTTATTGTGGACGATTCGGAACTACGGGATATTTCCTGCGGAAGACGTTTGGAGAGCAGGACTGAGAGAACTAATGACACCGAAAACAATTACGCCTACCCTATGCCTCAAGAGGAAGGTCAAAATGTTTGTGTTTATTTTTATCAATTTATACTCATTATTTGATACAAATTGTCTTTTAATTATTATATGTGTTCGTAGTATTTTCATTATGTACGAGATATCGCTTTCTTAGATTAAACCGCTAAGAAAACCATATTTTTGCCGTCTTTGGGTATGACCAGTGTCCGTCCGTCCGAGGGGTTTTTGTCCGGATGTCCCAGTCCATTCCCGAGGAGACTCGAAGAGTTTTAGGCCTATATATATGAAACTTAGTATGCAAATTCACCACCAAATTGAGTTATGACCTCGTCTTTTATGGATAAATAATTTAATTTTCACACAGGTATGTATACTGTGCCACGTTTTGCAATATATGGGATTACCATCGTTACGATTGACCGCATATGTGTTTATCTTTATAGCAAAATGCATTTTGCCCTCTTTGTAAAGGGCAGTTTGTTGAAAGAGTAGCAATGCTGGCTTAACTTAGCACTGGAGTAAACTTAATTTTCCACCATTATGGAAACGTTTCACATTGGTTGTGTTAATGTCAATTATTGTTGTAATACACCGCCGTCATACCTTTACTCGGCGTCGTTAAACACAAATCAATCAATCTATCAACTAAATACATTTTACACCGCATACAAGAAAATCTTGGACGTCAAGGTCCATGGCATCCGAATCCAATTATTGTTCTGTCAATGTCCTTCGCTCACTCCATGTTTAATATGAATCTGCTCTATATATCAGACTTTTGAAAGAAACTTTGAATTGTTTTGTTTTCGCAACTTCCTTAGATGACTTGTTACATACTGTGATTTGACAAGTCTGTGGTTACCATGGTTACCAAGTATAATATGGGTCTTTATGGCATCCCATAAGGGCGTATGTTTAGTTTATTAGGTTTTTTGTTCTAAATGGTTTTTCTAAAGTAAAAACTTAAAATAAGGATTTAAAATAACAACACTTGTCTGTAATTGCAGGGCTATGCTAACGAAGCCTTTGATCCAACGGCAGAGAGATTTAACGTTTACGTTCCAGACCCTATGGAGACAACAGATTACCAATTCGTGGATGAGATGACTTTGAATGATAACCTCAAAAAATTGTTACCAATTGATCTAGTAAGACTGACATTGATTACTTTTATCTTAAATGTTGATTTTGTGTATAAATATTGATGTAGACGTAATCCAGTTTATCTTCAAATTTTACCCTCTATATTTAAGTAGCAGTCCAAGATACATTGGCCTTCTGGCTAAAGGTAGTTTATTTGAAGAGTACAATGCGGTATTTACTTAGCACTGGAGGAAGATTAACTTTCCAACATAATGAAAACACTTAACATCTGATTGTTCTAGCGTCAATAATTGTTGAAATACATCGGCCGTGATATAAGTGAAATACCCTTAAGCACGGCCTAAAAAGCCAAGCAGTCAAACGATCAATCAATCAACGAAAAAAGATATTTTGCCACGGTACGATTTGCAGTAATGATTTAAGGGAAATCCCCTTATGTACGAAATAATGATTGGTTGTCACAGGTGTAGGCCTAGATCTAACAAAATCGCACGCTAACATGGTGTCGATCTGTGGATATAGAGGGACCAATCATTGAGCTTCTCCGGACGCTACGTAATGAATGACAAGCTTATGCTTCTCACTGAAATACGGAACATTGTTTCTTTTTATTGGACAAAAACCATTCGTGACCTTTAATTCAGTCCACCACGTCATGCAACACCGTCTAGTGCACGATTAGGCCTATGTAGGCTCAGAATGCGGCCTAAAAGGCACGGGGAGCTATACTAATTAATATTTGGTATCAAGCAGATTGATGGATTTTTCACCATCAACTCTAGCTGTTTGAATCACCTTTGAAGCGAATTACCAATCAATCAATCGATTTAGTTTTTATTGTATTAAGTATGTGATTTCTATTTTTTTTTTTTTTTTTTTATTATTATTTTTTTTTTTTTTTGCAGTTTTTAATTTATCGCCCAAGGCTAACCACGAAGCTCTGACGACACAGATTGTAACCAGACGTCATTACATTCCTATTAAACTCAAAATAATTTTTTTTTTTACTTACTTACATATATATATATTTCGAATAAATGAATAAGGAATCTATCCCGGAGCCTTTAAGTCCAACCCTCTACATAGATATATATCTATATTATTCCTAAAATAATATTCACTTTGGTACAGTGATGTAAATTAATTACAATCGATGGATAATCTTACAGTATGTTATAGATAAACTTCCAGAGACAAGTTTCTTAATAGACCTTAATCTTGAGTTGCGTTATGGGTAACCTACAGACATCTTGCGAGAGGGTAATAACCATTAATATGGTTCACCTTTGTGAACCGACTGGGCTATGAAAGAACCACATAAATATATGGCACGAAAAAGCCACCATATGACTAAATTGGTAAAGTTGGCTATAAAAGTATACTAAAAATACAGAAACACTCAGGGTGTGCACCATGTTGTACCGTTTATATATACTTACACCCATTTGTTTTGGGGTATTCTTGTTTAAATGTTTCGTTTGGTTTTATTGGCTTTGTTGTTGTTGGGGTTTCTTTATTAATGTCAAGGTCCTTCAAACGGAATCAATGGAAACGAGTTATTGCACATTTTTGCTTTGCTCATACAATATGTTTTTAGACTGCTCAATTCCGTTGCGAACTCAATCACAAAGTATTAAAGATTTAAGTGACATTTTCAAGGATTAAATATTAATGCTCTTTCCTATATTCAAAAAAAAAGCTTTCCATACTGTTGACCAAGGCTAATTATGGTTCAAATTATTAAAACTAGCAATAGGAGGGAAAATGAAAACTGTTATCAGAAACTTATATGCTGATGTAAGATCTTGTATATCTTTTAGGCGTTGCAACTTCTTACAAGGGGAGATCTTATCACACATATTGTTCTCTCTTTTTATTGAAGTATTTGAGAATGATTTAAGAAGTAATACGGAAAATGGTTTGGACTTAAATGATTTATCAGTTAATCTATTTTTCTATGCAGACGATTTAGTGATCTTTTCAGACTCTGTTAACGGCTTACAAAACTCTGTGAATGTTCTTTCATCATACTGTTCTGATTGCGGACTGGAGCTGAACGCTGAAAAAACCAAAACCATGATTTTCAATAAAACTACACGATTTGAACAACTTAATCGGTTTTATTATAGAAGAAATTTTGTTAAAAATGTTGAACAATTTACATATCTCGGGTTAGTCTTTACGCCAGATTTAGTAGGACTTTAGTAGGAAAAGGACTTAGAGCTATGCATGCCGTCTTAAGTAATTCTAGTAAACTTCAATTTGATATCAGACTTAAATGCGACATGTTTGATTCAATGGGAGTCTCGTAATGTTCCATTGAATGCAATCCTCTGACGTCAAAAAGGTCGAGATTCATGGAGTTTTTACTAACGTATCAATGCAAAAATGTGTTTGACGTCCCGAGACTCCCATTGTTGTCCCAATTTTAAAGTACGGTTGTGAGGTTTGGGGAACAGATAAAGGGGAGGCGATAGAAACGGGTACATCGCAAATTCTGTAAAACTGTTCTTAATGTTAATGTGTCGACTACTAATGCTGCTGTGTATGGTGAACTTGCAAGATTATCATTAATATACAATAGAATATTAAGATTAATCAAGTACTAGTTTAAAGTGTTGAAATGTGAAAATTGTATAATGAAAAATATATATGAAAGTTTAAATGATTTATCAGAATTAGGGGGGTTTATGATTGGGGGAATAATGTGAAAAATATTCTGGGAAAATATGGTTTCTTGGACATTTTTCTGTTTCCTAACTCGGTTGATATAAAAACTATTTATTTCTGTTCTTAAAACAAGATTGATTGATACTTATTTGTCTGAATAGCACAATCAATTAGAATTTCCAAGGTTAATTTTCTACAAAGCGTTAAAACGTCGTTTGTATTCGAGGGCTATCTGATAACTATTAAAAATATTACTCATAGTTAACCTTTCACGTTTGAGAATATCTTCTTACAAGTTGAGAATTGAGACTGGGAGACACGGGATTAACAAAGTTGACGGACACCAAAGAGAGTGTCAAATATGTAATTGTCTGACTTGGTGGACGAATTTCTTTTTCTCCTCACTTTTATCAATCTGCACATGATAACTATATTAGAAATGTTTACGCCAATAGAACAAGTGTTTATAAATGTGCATTACTATTATCTAGTCGATCCAAAAAAGTACAAAATTGACTTGGCTTACATGTTTACGAAGCTTTATAA
>JARFOD010070705.1:0-22404 GCA_031763545.1 Mopalia muscosa
CTCAGTTCACAGGTTATCCTTTGTAAAGCGACCATACATTTACTCCTGGTTTTCGGACTTCAAGAAGCACATCAACATCTACTACACGAATAGTGTTTGAAGGCCGTCTGTTTTACGGAGTTTATAAGCTGTAGTAGCTAATTTACTTCTTTTAATCTTAAGAGGAGGCTGGAGCTCGATCTTCTTGTACCAACCAGTTTATTACTAGACTGTAGAATCCGATCGCGATCTTTCATTTTTACAAATACACGGATGATCCCAGGGGGTGTGTCTTTAGAAGAATTAGTTGCAGTGTTTGCACGAGATAGCAAGAGTACGGTATTCAAACTGTAGTGTGAATTATTCACTCAATTTCAAAGCCAGCAAGATGGTAGCAGAATGTCGATATACGTTATTCAAAACGTCGCGACAAATGACGTAGCATTTGTGTTGTGTGATGAAATGACGCGCATGCATATGTTACTTCAAAATAGAAACGAATGGCTGTTTTAATAAATTTTCTTTAACAGCTTCAAACCCATCAAGATCCTATCAGAATGACGCTTCTCTTAGGTTGACGAAGCGCGACAGTAATCTCCCGTATGAACTTCATTACATAATAAGTAGTGTTCTACATTAGTTCCGTTCAACGCGACAGTCGCCAGCGCCTGGTGTGAATTGGGCTCTAATAACAGAAAGTGGTATTAAACGGCAGCGAAATATAGATGTCGAGATGTTTCACCTATGTATTGTCTTAGGCAGGAACAGGTGATCTTGTCGATGGCTTTGTATTATCCAACTGTGTTTCTCTCTCACTGTCAAATTTCAAATGTATATTCATCAGGTTTTACTGTTATATAAATACCCGGTTGTTCAGAACTTGTTTATTATGCTGGATAACGATGTTAGTATCTACACCGAAACGTCGCTCTGGTATTAAACAGAAGTTGTCATCCATACAAGTCTTATGTTGAATATCGGATGAATATAAGACGTTAACGATAAGGGATGCTAAGGGATAACATAAGTAGTTTTTAAACAAGTTTAAGAATAGGTGTATAAAAAATCATTGGTAATCTCCGTAAAGCTGATCATAAATCTGATTTAGATGATCAGTTAGGTTTGATTCTCTGTTTTTCGCTCAGTCATTGAATTGACATGCTTCACCAAACTTAAGTACATCTCCCATTAACAAAAACGTAGGCATGTTTATATTTTATATTCTAGTTTAATATATTTTTTCTTGTGAATTGTTACCGAAGCTTAGAAACAAAATTGTGGGTTTAATTTATTGTTGGGGTAAGTTTTATAGCAACTGCTAGTTCTTGGGTACATTCTGAAATGTAAACGGCTTTATCGACGACCTACGAATGGGCAAGAGGCAGTACGAAGACAGCCGATGTGGTTCTCAAATAACATCAAGGGATCACTGCTACCAGTGATTTGTTTAAAAAGCAGGCAATGTCATTAATGAACAAGGAAAGAGAGGATCTCTAAAGAAAACTCTTCTGAGAGTATTTTGATTGTTTGTCTAATAGCCGGTTCTTTTACACTAATAGCCGGCTCGGTAGAAAGGCAAGGCTTGAAGAATCGCCTGCGGTGAGGGCGGGAGTCTCGGAGGAAGAATGCTAGAGCTAGAGAGAACCCCTAGTGGGAGAGGAGGGCACGCTCCATTCTGGTTAATACTTCATTAATTGTCTATTAACGAAGCTCACAAGTGATTTCTCGTGTTGACAAATCCCTTTCATTCAATTATATTGTTTATCAATGATGACCAATTAATCGCCGACCAGTCAAGAGGCGGTTTCTTTTCGACTCCATTCTATAGAGGGCTAGGGAACCCATTGTAACCCGCATGTTCCACTAGAGCTGTACTTCATTCGTTCGCTTCTTCTTCGGAATGATTATCACTTTGTTCTAACTTTGGATCTGTTCTTATATCTCCCGCTACTTTATGAACCCAGTTTTAATTGAATTCCTATAAGTACATGCTATCTTCAATATTATTCTTGACGAATGTTCTCTAACGTCAAACGCACTGCGTCTACGACCTGCTTCGAGAAAGTCAAAATCATCCGAAAAGGAAGGGTTCGGTCTACCGTGAACTATATGCGACCAATTTGGCACTATGGGGATAATTCAAAGGATACTTTTTTTCGTTAACTATATTATCCAAGAATCATCAAAATAGCATTTGACGATGCATAAGATCCTAAGAATTGACAGAGTAACTGGCGGGTGCTCAATGTGAGCATTCGTGAATGTTAGTTTTATTTCTCCCAATATATAGGGGGAATAAAGGTTTTAACCACATACAGATAATGTTTCAAAACAAAAACGAAAAAGATTAATGGATACTAATGCCTGGTGAATTTTCTGTCTGTTATATAACTACTCTCGGGTACACTAGAAGCTAGAGAAACAAACGAACTATAATGACCATGTGTTAATGTTAAAAAATATACAAATATTAAAAAGACGGACGAAACAAACTAAGCTCAAACTTACTTTTTTACTTACGTTACGGTTACATACGAACCAAAAATATTTTTATATACAAAAATAACTTTTATTATTATTGTTGTGTGAAAATATTATAGATATAAAAAATAGAATAAAAATGACAATCACGAAAGTTCATCAATAAAACTGGGATATTGTTTACCCATTTCCGCCATGTCTTATTGTGTATTTAGTGGTTATACCCGGTGTGTATTCCATACTGGATTATCAAAACAAATATTTAAAAAGGAACTAATGATTAGGTCTCGTGTGACTTCTATAAACAGACGGCAGTATTTCACAAAAATCATTCAGATAATATAACTATATACGATTCTATTTTTTAAATATTTTTTTATTTTATTTTTTTTATGGCAAAGTAATAGATAACATATTTATGGACTACAACTTCTATTTGATTAATTATATATGTAGATAACAACTTCTGGATGACCGACACCCCCACCCCCCACTCCATCCCTACATTCCTCCCACATTTACAACAGTTCCAGAGCTCACTTTATCTTATTTGCTTGTGAGTGGATTTCATCAAGTCAATAAAGTTATTTCCCGCCTTCTAATTCTATGTATTATACCAGCTCATAGTATGCCTGTTTTGTGTAAGTAGATCCCTTGTATGTTAATTTTCTTAAATAACTGAAATGTATATAAGTTTGTTTTGTTCAACTGTTTGACATATTCCTGATGATGGTTACATAGATAAGCCGAAATATAGAATATGAAAAATGACTTCGGAGTTGCATTTATTTTATTTTACGCTAAGTTGATCTGTGGTCGTACTTGATTTTAACAACTTCTGTTTATTAAGATGTTTCGACGTTATACTAATATTGTTAAGCATGGCTATTTTGCAGGCATGTGCTACATATTATAATTAATAGCCAGCTTAATAATGTTACTCAAACAAGCTTACTTGTATTTGCCATCGAAATCGTACTAGATTTGCCTAACACCTTCGACAATACTCCTAAAATAACGCAACATAAGTTAAACTATTAGCATTTTTTTTATTGTTCCTCCGTTTGGTTCGTTTGGTGCAAATAGCCAATTTTCGCTCTCGAGATATCATTGAAAATAGCGTTTATAGCATAAATCACTAACTGCCTGACGAAAATTGTTTAATATGGTGTAGTTTCTAACACTTGTCGTTTTATCGAAACGGAGGAAATAACTTTGTTAAGGTTTAATTTGAATTGAGTTAGACCTCCCTACAAGATGTTGATTAAACCCCCATCTGTCAGGGAGGGAAGACGTTGAGTTGGCCGCCCCGCCCCGCCTTCAGTGCACCCTGTCAGTCGCCCAGAGAGTAACCCTCCTCCTCTATTCAGCCCTCACAGAAGCGGTCTGTAAGTCACACAATTGTTAATTTAACCTCAA
Source organism: Mopalia muscosa (assembly GCA_031763545.1). Taxonomy (NCBI): domain Eukaryota; kingdom Metazoa; phylum Mollusca; class Polyplacophora; order Chitonida; family Mopaliidae; genus Mopalia; species Mopalia muscosa. Next base: position 3,880 of record JARFOD010070705.1, read on the forward strand.
CAAAACATACTCTCTGTATTGTGTTTAATACATACACGGCACACTACAGTGTAAATTATTTTGAACAGTATGGAAAGTCCGGTAAAGGCTGTACAGGATGTAGAAACTCGCAGACTATTTTGAATAAATCAAGAGAGAAAAGGTTGCTGGCCCGCGACAGGGTTCGAACCCGGGATATTTGTGTTAAGGCCCAACACTCTACCGATTGAGCTACTGAGGCTCACGGCAGAATGAGTACCGAATTCCTACTCACATTTTATACATGTAGATAAAAAATGCCTGAAAGCCTCGAACATTTGATGGAAATGTCCAGGATATATCAGGATCCGTTCCAATGTGGCCCTTGCATGTAAGATAGACTTTAAAATGAAAAATGTTCTAAAGTCTTTGCATAATTGCATAATGATTGTCAAAGTATATCGGAGTCCGTTCCAATGTGGTCCTTGTTAGATGGAGTTTAAAATGAATACAGTTCTAATATCTTTGCATAATTGCATAATGATTGGGAAGGTGCCGGTATATCGGGGTCCATTCCAATGTGGCCCTTGTAAGAGGAGTTAAAAAGTACATGTAGGTTCTAATGAGCATGTTTGCATAATTACTGTCGTGGGTTTTTTTTATCTCACATGGTCTTAAAATAGCGACGAGAATTTTGTTGCGTAATTGAAAATTAAAACAAAATTAAGTTAATAAAAGTATTTAAAGTATTACACCAAACTGTGCTGAACTGAAAACTAGGGACATCACAGAAGTGAAGATTTATTTAAGTCATTGTTCCAAGAAACTCACTTTGAGAAATTCGATAATACAGATATGTTAAAATTTTAGCTAGCCTACATTTTATCTTAATTGAAAAGAATACCATGGGTTATTTTGTATATATATACTCATATGATTTCTCGGTGCTGAATCCTTGCCGATTGAAAATACGAAACGAAAAGATTTGTTCCATAAACCCGTTTGTGAAATATTTGGGTTATCTATAGCGAATATAAATTATAATCCTGGGGATGATTTTACTACTTTTTCAAAGCGTCATCATCAGAAGTTTAATTGTGTTAACACGGACATGTATCAATTGCTATAAATCTGCATCAGACTTTGGGAGAAACATAAATGAGTAGCATTCTGCACCGATACGAAGAGAACACGGAATCGTGCAACTGGGCCGTATTCATAAAGCTAACTAAGTATTTCTTAGTTAAGCAATACTTAGCCAAACTTTAGCCTTTCATTTTCCCTTGAAGAAAGTTTAAAATTTGAAATAAATAAGTTCACATTTTATACATTTCACTTACCATCCATCATATAAAATCATTTTAAAAAATCAACAAAAGTGTGTTTATGTACCTAAAATGATGATTAAAAATTGTTAACTTTAAGAAATACTTAAGTATAGCTTTATGAATACGGCCCTGGTCTAGCAAATAACATATTTGAATAGTGTATTAAGAGGTTCATTTTTTCCGACAGCTACTTTACTTGGTTCAAGACAGTATTGTTATAAGGTGTGAATATTTTTATGTCAAGAATTGGTCGCTCCTATAACTACAATAAAATTATCTTAATTTTGTAACGTGTTCTTGCTTACTGTTATATCTATCCGTTCAAAGCTTCAAGATATGCAAGAAGCTTTCTGAATTGTTACTTCTTCCTAATTCCGAAATATTAAGAATTTGTGCCTTGTGGCCGTGTTATTCTGTATCTTCTTTGCTTATCCTTAGTTGGATATGTATTATCTTTCTATAATGTAATAACATAAACATTGTAAATCCTTTCACAAATACGTGGTGTTTTGAGTTTTAAGTCTTTTGAAACGTTTTACTGCAGATTTCTGTGCACTGTAGATTTCCTTTATTCTTTTAATCGTCAACAGATACAATTTGTGTGCATTGCTTAAATTTTCAATATTTTTATGTTTTCTTAAAGGAATGGGTTTCTGTCGTAATTTGTTATGCTCAAGCTAAGTTCCGGGTGCGGCACATGCGCGTTTTCCACACAAGATAGCGTCTTGTGTTTGTTGACAATCCATACAGGAAATGTCCAGATATTATCTATGGTATATAAAAAGCACATTGTTATTCTGTCAATCAACTACTGTTCGACCACCTCCGGTCTAACACATACAATTACTATTGTCAAAAACTAATGTAAACTTTTTACTTATCTATTATACCCCTGACAAGACGTAATTTAGTCTTGTGCCTATAGTTAGCTTATCGCCTAATGGCCCCAACTACTCGTGAAGGGCTACAATTAACCAAGGAATGACAACCCATGTTAACTCTATTGTGCCCTTCACAATACTGAATGTGTCACAAAGTTTATGAACCGTTTTACTGGCCATGACGTTAAAGACAGTCCGCTATATCGTTGGACCTGCTACACATGATACAGTCGTGGGTGGATCCAGGACCGTTTCCTCCCATGTATATACTTAATACGGTTATGTCGCCTCGGCCAACAGTTGCTCCTAAAATGATCTAGGCAATAATTCCTTTTGAGACATTCCACTCATTCTGCTTGTCATGCCTGGGATATCCTCAACATATATTTTACAAATGTGGCAATAAAAAATGTGCACGCCTCCAGCAAGAATCGAACCCGGGACCTTTAGCTCAGTAGGACGAACATATCAATCTTTCACAAAATTCAATACGTATATATATTATTTGGTATCACACCAGTTTCGTTTTTTATTTTGTGTAAAAATTTAACGGGAATTTTTATTTGCGGAAATTTGGTACCTTAGTTCGGAAGGCGGTAGGTTTTGCATGTGAAAAAAAAAAATGTTTAGGGGAAAAGAATATTTGGATTCCCGCTTACTTCTGTTATTCGCTCTCTATTTCCTTTATTTATTATTTATTTGGGTTTTTAACTATTGCTTTCTTTTTCTTGTGCGGGTTGGGTTATACAACTAGCCGACGCGAGTCTCTCACACTTTTCAGCAGTTCCAGATGATAACGGTTGCGAACCACTCAAAATTGTGTAGAAAACTAGAAGTAAAGATTATTATGTCATTATTAGCCCGAGGGTTGTTTGTAACACCGTTCATTTAATATTGACAACAAGAAAAGACACTCTTTAAAAAAACTGTTGACTTTGACACAATTGTCCAGTGTCAAAAAAAACACGCGAGACGTAATTTCCCCTAAAGGCATTTGTCCAATCTAAACACGCCACGTGACTGTCGGTATAGGAATAACAGGACCTCACACCAAGGAATTTCTCTCAAGTTCGGTTTTCCGTTTGACACTACATGTCTTTATTGGTATAATGAGCCTATAACACAACTGATTTGTACAAGTAAAATAAATATACTATCGCATTGGCGTAGTTCCAACATCAATCTTATCGCGCTTTTAAGATGTAGAGAAAAAGTAATTGCTTTTTACCCCTGGATTCAAACCACGGTCCTCTGGCTAGCACGGCAATGTAAGGGTATTTTTCTTGAAGTAAACCGTGTCGTTAGAACAAAGACAATCGAATGATTTGTTGTTTTGTTTTTTTTAATTGGATGGTCACTAAAAGAAAAAAACTGTTTATATATAAGTTTTGCTTACTAAGATTTTAAGAAACCTACAATATTAGTTCACAAATTAAAACAGTCACGCAGACATAAAGAAAATGTAATGAGTATATAGCGCTCAAAATTGAACGTAGCCACACATTCATGTAATTGTTCCGGCAGTAATTAAGTTTTTGTTATTTTTAAACTTTTTTTGAATTATTTGTCTTTTTAAATAATTTTAAAAAAACACGTCAGCAGGTCACGTGATTCTGTAATAGCTCTAAAATTCTAATTACCTGTGTCGCCGTGTCAAATTAATTAGTAACAACAGGTATCGCATTGTATGAAGTCATTAGAATATAAGCATTAGTTTCGGCTCGTGGAAGTTATCGGACTCAAACATCTTGACGGTTACATAAATATTTGTGACAAGCTTTCTCCTGGGTTCATCTAACAGGTTGTAATTTTAGGAACCGTTAATTTGCGATCTTGTTTAATGACTGGTTGTATTCATCTGTTTCTCTTGACTTATGTATTCACTATTGTTAACGACAATGGTAAGACCACTATCGGATTGTTTGTCTTGACAGGTACAACCCACAGGTGTGTTTCTTACGGACAGCTACCTGATTGTATACTGATAACATAATGCACTAGTAGCTACTGGAAAGAGAATAAACACTTTGTAACAATACGTTTTGTTGATGCAAGCTATAATTATGAGAAAACAAAAAACGGTACATTACAAGTGTCAGTTAAATAACCATTGCATTATATTTAACACATTCTTAACACAGGAACCTGTTATCTATGTATGACAGCATCGTAAACAGTTTTCACATGTTTGGTTATCACTGGGCAACATCAAGTTTTCATTGTCTGTAACGATGTGCCACCGGACAAACCAGACATTTACCTGGCTCCTCTTGTTGCATGTAGGCGTATTGGAAAATTGACATTATGATATCATATGTATGACAGGTTATCATCTTAACGTTTTTATTCCTGAATATTCAGGTATTTCGTTCTTGAACAGTTGGCATGGCCCGTCTTATCTGCTTCGACATTCTCCCCGAAACAGCCTAAAATAAATACTATCGCATATAGTTTAAAACAGACTCTGTTACGTGTTTAGCACATTGAAGTGTCCACCAATAAAGACGACAAAAGGCACTTAGTTTGTTCTCGTATCATCCATAATGAATACGACAGACAGAGCCAATCACGAGCTGTGGTACATGGGGAACCGGAAAGGCTGACGTGATGCAAATGAAGCCATTGGTATACTGGGTGCGAAGCCATATATCGGCCTCATTGTCGGAATCGGGGAAAGTACACTGTTGAGTAGATTGCACTTGGGCCAGGGTTCAACACGAGGCTCTCGAATCTCTTCAGCTCGACTTTTGTCTTTCTTGTCCTTTGTCCTTCTGTTTTGAAACCACACTTTTACCTGCGAAAATAACGTTTGATCTGGATTAATTGCAAACCCTTTAAGCAACAAAACTTACAGCTGATGTGAGAGCGAAGACATAAGATAAAAATTTAGCTGATACTTTCTTTAAATAACACTGCGAACGGTTTGGCGTTAATTAATCGTCTTAAAAATAGAGAATTGTCTTTCTTTTTGCATCGTTAAACAATCTTATTTATGTTATTCTTCTATTTCAATGTTGTAACTGCCCTCTGGCCGACGGCAGTGTGTATGGAGAAGTTTCGGTGCTGTCTTTACTTAGCTCTGGAGGAAGATCAACTTTCAAATAAAGACAAAACTTCATTTTGCATGGTTCTGCTATAGCGTCCATAGAGTCCATTCTTCTAATAATATACTGCCGGCATATGAGTGAAATGCTTTTAAACACAGCGTACAAATCAAATATTTTATAACCAATTTGAACTAATACATAAATTAATACCTGTGTCACTAAAATAAATATATATCGATTTAAGTCTTCTTTTTATTAAACCCCTTATAATTCTTACCTGTGTTTCGGATAATCCTAATCTATCAGCTAAATCTGTCCTCTCTTTGCCGACCATATACTGATTCCGCCTGAATTCTCTCTCTAACGTCCCCAATTGTTCTTGTGAAAATGTTGTTCTGTTTCTCTTTGGTCTATCCAGGTCCAAGGCTTTAGGAAATAACAACTCCTTTGTACCACCATTAGAATCTGTCAAACGAATGATACGTTGTTAGAAAATAGTCAGGGAAACGTTACAAAATATATTAAGAGTAGAAGAGCATTTGCAACCGTTTTAAAGAAAAAAATATTAAAATAACGATAGTGGAGACAGGAAAGACCTTTTGACAAGTGTAGTGTTATCCAAAAAAGTTGATGGTAATTCATACTGTTCGACACACCAATCTATCCTATCGGAGACTATACAAAGTGCGGCTCTGTCAAATGCTTTCCGACCTGTGGCTGGAAGATATATATTTTTAAGAGCTACTTATCAAAATCAGGATAGGCTGTAAGGGTAGAAGCTTTTCGGATAGTTGTCCTTTTTCAATAGCAAGCAACAAGTCTGAAGTGACCTGATACTGCTGGAAGAGATATATATATATATATATATATATATATATATATATATATCCCGGGTTCAAATCCCGAGGTGGGGGTGAGGGGGGCTATACATTTTTTCTGTCTTCAGTTATTCAAAATATATACACATATATATATATATATATCTTATATAGCTTCTTATATTTCCCTATCCCAACTCTTAGCATACTATGATCTAATACAATTAATTCTTATCGAAAATTTTGCACAGGAATCTGAAGAAAAAAAAAATTCAAATCGTTTTAAAACACTGTGTTATCTTAACACCTTGATCAACTGATATCTAATTTGTTTTATTAGACTATATTAGTTATATTGTAGACGATACTCCTATTTACCAATACACCTCATGTGGTAAATCTCGTAGGTGATACGTAGAAACTAAAGAACACGTTAACGGATCAAGGTGGGGTGTCCTCTTTATTGTATTTCTCTGTGTGGGTGTAATTCGTGTGGTTTTAGCGAGATCTAAGTTCAGAGGTGAGAACATATCTACGGGCTTTCCCGCCTTTGTTATGTGTAAAGGTGTCCATAAGAACACCGATGATGCGCATTGCCCAAAGAACACAGCTGGCAACATTAATCGGCTCAGCATAAAATATAACAGATTATAACTGGAATTGCACCCAGGTGCAGTACTGTTACATGATACTATTGAGGTAAAGAAGATATTTGTTTCAGTTTGAATGTGATGTACTAAACAATGTCTACCTCTAAGAAAGTTATATTTATAAAAATAAACAAAAATATTTTATATTTGTTTTATGCCTCATAAGATTGAATTATATTAAACTTCAAACATGATTCCCTTTAAGGAATACAGATTCATACAAGTAAGTATAGGAATCATATGCCCTATAGTCTAAGCACGAACATATTCCCTCTGAAAGATAATAATTGGGAATCTAAATTTGAATGAATACATTGGCTGTAATTCGGCTGCCTGATATTGAGGTCACAACAGTATTAATGAAGAATAGCAATGCATGCTATTGAATAATTCAATGCATTTTAATCAAGACTTGTGTTCATATGAAACTTAGGCCTACATATGTGCGTAAGTACTTGGATTTCGGTGTGAGGTTGCATACACATCTATGCGAAATTATGTTAGAGAGCATCACTATATATCTTCTTTTTTTGTATTATTAGAGTTATGTCTATTACTATTTAATGTCTGAGTGCAAAGAAAACCCTGTATTATCCTGCATGGTATAATGAATTAGTTTTTAAGCTCGAATCTTTTTATTATAAGTATTATATGTGGCGATATTTAAAAAAGCATTTAACTGCTTAAAAAAATTATGGACTATTTACTCAATTTCTATTTAAGTGTTTATTCTGTGTTAACCATTTAAGTCGTTTTAGACATTAAACGCATCAGCGATTTTTCTGTTTGCAATAGATACAATTGTGGTTTTGCTCTATTGATGATGGTCTGTCCATGTTATCGTTAAGGATCTGTAATTTTATTTCGTGTGAGTCGTCTTTTGTCCAGTACTCAATCCTACAAATCATGTTGACAGTTGACCAAAATGACCCGTCTAATTCCTGACAACAGACCTTCCATGTTATATCTACAAAACGTTTATTGTCGAATTAACGATTTGTTAAATTGCATACGCAATGCCTCTAGAGCCCAAATATATAGAGTAACTATTATATAGTGGAGTCCGACAAGGAGCAGTCCTTGGTGACCTCCTATACCATTATAAATGGCACCACTTCCTAATAAAGGTGCGCCTAGACAAATTCTATTGAATTTAAATACACTATATCTTTTTAATTTCTATACTCCTCTGTAACGATCCACAGCAATCTTGTATACAGTTGGGAAATGTGGGTAACCTTCTAATTGATATATGTGTATAAACAATTTAGCAAATTTTGTATATATTTCTATGTTCATAAATATCTTGAAAGCAAAAATGCCCATATTTCTACTAAATGCTCTAGTTAAAGCAGTTTGTGTTTTCTTTATTTCACAACAAGACACAGTCAACATTGGCCGCCCAGAACGGTGGTTAACCAAGAAAAAATGGGTGGAGAAAGGAGGCGCAGATTTAGGAATTATATATTGACTAAGTGCAACCTTACAATGGTTCGACCTCTGTATATTGTCTGAAACTCGTGGAACACGCTGTGTGGAGGCGGGTAACAGGTTCACATCAGTTCGTATAATCCGCATTTATTGTGTTGCCCCCAAGGTTAACGTAACAATACATAAACCTACCACGCGCTCCCAGTAAACATATAGACATGTAATTCAAACTATCGCATAATTTAAAATATTATCATACCCGTGAGAGTTTTATTTCGGATATTATATATTATAAATAGAGTAAAAATCGAAACACGTTTCCTGTGATATATGCCAACAGCTTTAAGGCAAATTAGCAATAGAACTAATCGAATGGCTTTAACCTAGACAAACTTTCCTTTTTCCTTTTTTCGATAATTTGACGTCAAATAAAATGCTTACTTTGATAACTCTAATGCTCAGTGTTGTTTAATAAATCAATCCTGTGAGTTTAGGGTTTTTCTTCAATTGTATCAGTTAAAGGGGAAAAATATACTTTGTTTGTTCTCAGCTTAACTTATTTCAATTTTATGTACGGATATGTGTTGGGGATTATTACCTTGATACCGTTCACTTTTTTGCTTTTTAGGTCGATTGCCAGTTAGGGAATTGTGGTCTGCATTGAAATATGTCTTATCCTTCTTAATTTGTATATTAAAAAAAGTTGCACAAAAGAGATATCAGATACATGGACAGATATTTCTTTCAGTAGGGTCATATTCAATATTTAAATAAATCAGTAGAACGTACGAAAAGCGTAGCCTTTTGGAGAAACTGAAGACTTTATATGTATAGTAAATGTTTCACCTACAAATGTTTTAGTAATGTGGAGGAAAAACACATTTCAAACTACAACAATACAATACAGTTATTGCAGTATCAGGTCATATATCTATTATTTAATATATTGGCTTCCCTGCGTCCTCTATGAAAGGACTCTGGATATATACATATGATGATGGATTGGCATTCAATTTATGTAAATAAAGCCAGGACATAAAAATAAGTTATGACTACCTTTGAGGGATTTTAAATTTAAAGGCCTAATAACAATCTAGAAAAAAGATAGGGGATACACGATTGACTCAACGTTACACGTAAGCGATCAAGCAATCCTCAGGATGGTTTGATCAGTTAACCGAAACGTGGAGTCCATCATTGTCGGGATTGTGACTGGCTTGAAAATAATAATTGGCGATTACTCTAATTATATTTAAAACTCACCTTTAACTGTTATTCTCTGTACATAGTCTGGATACGGTTCACTTCCGGGTGGTAGAGACATTTGACAGTCTTTTGAATGGAAACTTGGCTCCGCGACACGATTCTCCGTAAATGACATATTTACGCTAGCTAGGAACGCAAGTTTTTCAGATATATCTTCAACAAGCACTGATCTATTTGCTCAAAATTGTGTCGCTGTGTTTGTGTTTCCACAGATATTGCACTTTTGGTCACAAAATATCTTGATGCTGGTGCCTTCCTTGGAAACTTTTAAAACTGTGCAGTGAGTACGTTTCTCAGTAACTCCTAATTCATTTTTCAGCTAGTAATTGAAAGAATTGTAAAAGATGAAAAGAACGCCGACTGTTTACCCTGTACTCTATTAAGTTAAGGGAAGATACAAACACTGTTTCCAGTTGATGTCAAAGAAAGAACACACGGTCTTTAATAGGTTTTGGTGGGTAAGGTGTAAAGGCAACGGACCAATAGGAGTTAGGGTGGATCTTCTGTCACCTCCCCGTGTAAATCAAGGAGGGTCACAAACAAAAGCCCTACACGACTCAAGAGGCTCCTTGAAACCCTCAAAGCCCCGCCAAAACTTTGAACCATAAGAGTGGTTGTGCTCAGATCCCCGTCTGCCTTTCCGTCCAGCTTGCTCCCCTAACAAGGCCAATTTCACGCTGGTTTGGTTAGCACTGACAGCTCTATAATAGCCCAATAATAGCGAGGTGATGGCCATATTCAAATGTAGCATTAAATCTTGATTTCGCCGGAGCCATCTTTTCTCCGCCTTATGATAAACTATAGTATATATATTCAACAAAATAAAGAATGTTTAGACTTGGGGTTTTAATATGAGAAAAGACTAAATAGGCTCCATAGATGGAATAATACTACACTCTTGAAAACGTCCTAAGAGTTTTGAAGTGCCATTTTGCTAGTCTATCAGAGGAGCCATGCTAAGTAGTTTTCTTTAATAAACTTGGCGTCCTTTCTGAATAAAAAATTGCAAAAAAAAAAGAACGAAAACGAAAAGTTTTCTCTTTTCGCCGAGGCGATTAAGTTCAGGTTTTAGGCAGTGTAGCCTATTCAGAACACAGGTGTCGTCCATTAATCTCAATAGATTTGTCAATTGATCCAGGTATATTATTTATTTGGCTAATGGTTGAAAGGTTATCAAAATATTAGGAGGCTGAATAACGAACGTATATGGGGTGTTTTTAGCATAAAGAGAGTGACGCTCGCTTACATGTATATTATGTAGGCCAAGCACCTCTTGTCAACACAAACATACTTCTGTACATTTTGAGGCGACAAAGAGACCAAAATAGCTCTAATTTAAAAAAAAATAAATAAACAAAACGATAATGTCAACACATTAAAACCAACATGTTTGTGGTTATCATATAAACCTATAGACTTTTAAAGGTGTTTGAATTCTCTGTACATTAGGTAGTACATAGTTTATAATGTGTGACTAACATGCTTCAGGGAGAGAAAATATATGAATAAATACCAAATTATGAACACCGTTTAACATGTGTTAGTTAGCGTAAAAACAACACAGACATTTCTTTAACCAATGTTACAACAAATAAAATTTAATTGATTTAAATACAAACCACAATGATATATTGCCCTCAGTTGAAATAAATGCCATTTCATTTTCTGTCTCCAATACAAATAAGCTTATTCCAATAGGCCCATTAAAATAAATGAAATAGAACCGTTCGGAGATTTAGAACAAAACTTAGAATCTTCAACACTAAAGGTCTGATCTTAGGTAAGTATAAGTCAAGCTCTATCTTTTAATAGCGTATCGCAAAGAAACACACGAAACTCGGGTCTCACATGAGACTAAAAAGCTTTCTGGCAATACCAATACCACTTCAGTCGACTAAATCTGTCATTTTCATGTTTGCGCGAGTTTAAATTAATTAAAGTTTAGGAAATCAAATATTTATTTATACAGAAAACTCGAAAAGCAGAAAGTTTCATTTCTCGAGAAAAACATGGTGTGCCATTCAAGCAAAGCATACAATCTATTGAGTATTTAATAGTGGCTGGTAGCAATTCTTCGACTTAACTAATGTGATTTAATCATGTATTTCTGCACAAATAATGTACCGTTCAGGTGCATTCTTACTGTACCATTTGTAGTTGCGACTCATGAGGGGTTCCCCCTTATTTGAAACATTTTGATTGGTCTCGAAAAAATTCAACATAGGCGACCAATCCCCCCTAAGATAGTTATTTTAAATTGCCCATCGTCAATACACTCTGCAGTCAATAAAACCATCACTGCCAAACACGCTTAACTAGAGTTTCCATTCAAACAATGTCAATGACAGGAATCTAAACAGAAGTCTTTAACAGCTAAATATTTGGTGGAAAAAAGATATTAAACTTCATGTGTGACGTAATAGCAGCCTTACACTATATAATTCAATCACAATATACGACGAAAGTTTTCTCTCTCCACACAAATCATGTATCCGTCATGGTACCTAAAACGTGAATTCGTAGTTCTGGTTAACTGTTAATACCAAACTTAACTATAAAACTAACTCTTAAACTAATCCTAAACCTAACTGTAAATTTTTTTTTCTTTTTTTCGATCAGCTGATTAACAAAGTTGTAGATATTTATCATCTGTTTTTGATTCCAAACATGTTATACTAAATAGCATTATTTCATTGTAAAGCCTCATGAAATTTGCTAAGTTTATTTAAATGTGGGGACTAGTGGCTATACTCAGATAAACAGGCTTCCGGTGAACTAAAATTTACGAGTTTGATGTTTTTTCCAACATCTATTACACGGTCGAGCATAGAACTCTAAGTAATGATACCACAGTAACAAGCAAACCTCTGACTAGTTCTAAAACATTTGTGTTACTTTCAAAAGTATCACTGATACAAAACAGTGGAGGTGACTACTGAAAGCAATGCAGGTTTAGTAGGTCTATTATCTTGCGAAGTTTAGCTGAAATATCAATTAAGATGATTCTCTGGTTAAGTCCGTTATATCTGGGATACAGTATACTGTATCCCAGGTTATACTAAACAACGAGAACTCATCACAAAGAACAAATTATCACAAAGGAATCGGGTTGGCAAGTTATCGAATTAGGCATTTGCATAAATTTATATACTTTTATCATTCAATCGATTTATTCAATAATGTGTCACCACGAAAACTTAGGTCTAAGATAACTGTTGCATATAGCAAACAGAAATAGTTTCGTAACGTTATTAGATAACATCGCTTTCGTGTTGATTCAGAACGATTTCTATCGAAATTTAGTTGTTCAAACTTTGCAACAAAAACACACGAAACAAAAGATACGGTTAGTGTCAAAGAACTTTAAAGGGTTTTCATCGATTGTATTTTGGTTCAAGATTTTACAGATGCCATTTTGAAGCTTGTTTGTCTATCCTGTGTTCGTCTATTATTATTAATTTTGACAAATATACTTGAACATTTCATTGCACTCAAGCATATATTGTTAAAATGTTAGTCATCCAGGCAGTTTGGAGTTGACTGTGTGTCCCGTGGAGTTCTCCGCCCATTTTATTGTCCTAGTAATTTTTTGTCATATTACCATGGTGTCTAAGACAATGATGTAGTAGTTTGTATAGTTTTTGAGTAGAAAATCAGAAAAGGGAAATATTGAGGTGAAGGGTTTTTTTTCTAGCTGGACAAGGAGGCGAACCACTTGAAGACCTGATCAGCTGATCGCACCAGTATGTCCTTCCACCAGATTTGCGCACTCTAAGCTTGGATTCATTAAATGCACTATAGCTGACATGAATAACTGGAGCTGACAATCAGCGATAAAAAATTAACCACAATTTAATAAAGATTCTAAAAAAACAAAAAAACGGTCCCCATGCATATGTTCTGTTTGTCACATAGTGGCGTGCTCGACAAGGACTTACCTAATGATATTTCTATTAGATGAATTATCGGGTTCATTTATTTATACCCATGTACCAGTGTGATAATTTAAGAGTACCTTATAATTTTCCATTTTATGGGGGTTAGTGGGTTAACTTAATTGCAATATGGGACTATCGGCAAGGGACCTTCTTCCCAACGTATGGGTCCGCGTAAAAAGACCAGGCAACAAACAAGAGTGGGACCACGGTTAATTGACGTGTCTGACTATTTAATAGCCTACTTGCCACCATATGTTGCGACTACCGTTAACTTTGTTGATAAAAGCTCCAATCAGATGAGGTGGGATTAAGAGACGTCACTGGAAAGTCATTATAGACTATACAGTTCAGTCAGGTTTTTGCTCCTGTGTGGGTAAGGTAGGAATGTGACGATCTTCTTTTCCGCCTTGCCTCGGAAGATTGATTGTTTTACGCCGTGCTTAATGGTATTTCACCTTTATGACGGCCGTGTATTCCAACAATAATTAACATTAGCACAACTATTAAAGATGTGTAAGATTTTGTTAAATGTTGGAGAGTTAATTTTCCTCGCGTGCTAAGACAAGACTGTATCGCTACTCTTTAAACAAACTGACATTAGCCAGAGGGCTGCCCCGGAAGATGACATGGGGTATGCATATATGGTTATATATATATATATGCTCCTCGCCCTGTATATGTCTTTAGGTTCGGCTATATTCAATGAGGTGGTAGACTGCACGGGGATTTTGGGATAAACCAGCGCCATTACGGTCTTACCAGGAATTGACGATGGGGCTCTACCTTTACTATGAAAAAGACAACAGGTGCATACAAATATGAAAATTCGTGATGGAGGCCACCATAAAATTTAACAATTTTATTTATTAAAGAGTTATTACACTTGTTAGCGCATTGATCTTCAGCGGAATTGCATCATAACATAGTCCCGGTGTACTTATACAGATGTAAATTGCCTGGCTATACAAGGGAACAATTAACGCTCATTGACGAATATCACTATACCGGTACATTAAAATGGTCCTGGTTTATGGCAAAGTGGACTGTACGTAAGTTATATTTCTAAAAGCAATCACACTGGCACAGGGATGTAGATCAATTAAAATCGAAAAAACCCAGGTGCATATTATCTGTAAAGGTGTAATAAAGGTCAACCTTAAATTCAGCAACTTTATTCATTCGTTATAGTTTATTATCATTTGTTTGTTCGTTTGATTGGGGTTATTCTAGTGTCTTTAAAAATGGAAATCGATTGATTAGCAGCTGAATTAAATCATAGCATAGTCCCGGTGTATTTATACAGCTGTTATTCGGTGACCACGACCGCACAATTTACGCCGTCTAAACGAATATCACTACATTTAAATGGTCGTGGTTTATGATCAAGCGGACTAAAAAGTTAAATTTCAATGCTGTGGCAAAAACAGTTTATTCGTGTCTTTTAAACTTAAAACTTTAAAAACTAAAAAAAAAATACAGGTTACTTGGATACTGTTGATCAGAAGATCTTTCCGTTATTTTGGGCCCTTGTGTCGTTTTGTAGTCTGTGATATACAAATGCTGCTTTCTCAAAGTGATGTTTCAGAATGGGACAGTATGATTAGTCAAATCCAGACATTTAACCGTTATTCATCCAACAATAAACTATAACAACAACTCCATAAAAAGATATGACCCATTATTGCGGGTATCAGATATAGAACCCCATCAGAAGATGATAATGGTCTGATCAATAAACTCACACGGGAACTCATCATCTTATTTCGGAGCTGTTACTTTGCTTTATCCCACGAAGCATCTCAATGGTAGTCATAACAACGAATTTCAATTTCAAGTTCATTTTATTCACTCTTTGGCATTCAAGGTGGCACGAGAGGTACAGATAATACATAAGTAAAGACGGAATAAAACAGTATAATTAACTACTTATAAAATTTCATACCTTCGACTATAAACTTATACAACTTCAACAATGTGATTTTCTGCTAGAGTTAAACAAAATTTGGCATATTATATATACGCTTGGTCTTCGATTTGTATATATGTTTTCGTATATGTTTCTTTGTTAATGTACTTAAAGACGGACATATTAAAATAAAATGATACTCATCACTAATGCTGTCAGTGTTACAAAGGGGACACAATCGATCCCGTCTTTCCCTATTAGACCACTTACCCATTACAATGGGAAGATGATGGTTACTTGAATGGAATTCGCATAAAGCTGTATAGATTTTTTGGACAAAGTGTAAGAGATATAAGGTATTCTATGCCAAGTCAATTTTGAATATTTTATATATGATACCCTTTGAAGAACTACAAATATCTGACAACCATTTCTCTTGAAACGGGTCCTTTAAGCGCTGCTATTTATTTTATATAAAACTATCAGCATTTGGTACATATTAATTAAGACACACATACTCAAATCCAGATTCAGAGATAATTTTCGGGAATTTATTACTATGGTTACTTAAACTAAAAAGGAATCGATACAGGATAGAGGATATCTTGGACTGTTTACTTCCTATTAATCCTAATCAAAAGGCAATTACACGCTTGTAAACACACATACGTTTATCTAAAATATACATAGATGATAAATACCTGCCTTGCCATATACTGCATAATTAGCTGTACTAGATCTAACACCCAATTGAGTTTTCAGAAACTTACGGTAGAATCGCTATAGGCCTACGTTCTGTAATTTCTCCTCACAGCAAAAAGAGCTTTTGTAGCTTGATTAAGCATGCTCTTTTTTGCTTCAATAAAAGTTCCATTATATTTTAACTCAACACCCAGGTAACAATACGTATCAACATTTTCCAGCATAACATCATTTAATCTAAATTTTGGGAGATTCTGTGTAGACAGTTTTGGTCTTCTTCGTTTAACTTACCATATGTAACGTATATATTTATTTCAAGTTAAAGCCTTGCCGTGTTGTAGTGTATGAAATCTCACACCTTGTTAATCAGATTACGGATTCCTGCGCGTGTGTGTGTGTGTGTGTGTGTGATTGACTTTCGCAAAATGGATCAGTTAATACAACTAACGAGAATAGACTTTAGATTGCGAACCACACATTGAATGTACATAAATTTATTATGAATAGGAAACAAAGTATGCTAATTTTACATTCTTCTCAAATGAGCATGTGTCATACTGTTTATACCAGTACAGTAGTTTGTCCAAGGCTATAATACTATACCTAAGAGCCTATATAAGACAAGCCGTAATTTTATCATACTTATGATTTATAGGCTGAAAGTATTTTGTTCTTTAGACTATTAAAATTAGTGCAAGCTCCAGTGTGCCCAGGAATCGCCACCTCATCACGCCTCAAGTGGTTTCCCTCCCCGCCGGACAACAGGGCGTCTCGATCCTCAGCATCCCCGCTGTTTCTTTAAACTGCTACCATCGGGTGGGATATTGCTGTTAATGAAGACATCAGGACAGGGTGTTAATAAGTATTAAATATGAAAAGGGTGGCGAGATCGAAGAATCGACATGAACCCTTGACTCTAAAATCCCAAACAACTGCATTAGTGAGAATTAACTCCTTATAGTTTAATCATTTTCTGTCATAATCACTAACAAATGACAAACATACCTATAGATTGTGACACGACTCTGGGAGGCATTCTCTCAAAAATACAAAATCACTCTAATTGATTCTTCAAGACGTATATAATTAGGCTACGCTTGTTTGTATGCCCACACAGATTTATACAGTTAATCTAATTTTTCTTAAAGTATTACTCGGTTAATTATAGTAGACCAGCTTCGGCCAACTGCTCATTAAATCATAAATTAGGTCCACTCATAATGTTGTCTATTTTATCATGTACAGTAAGTTTGTAATAAACTTATAGTAAGTCCGTTAATCTCACGAAATAGATGAAAGACGCGTTTCGTGAAGTCCTCTTTTTAAATTAGTTTTGACATTGAAGAGGATTACCAGCTACACTTATTACTGTTACAAATAAAATAGTTTCCAGTCAAAATAAAACAGTAACAATTTTATAAGTAGAAATGTATTGTGTACAATTGGATGCAGACTTCTGTATAGATCTCCTTTAGCCTATCATGCATCTCGGACCTAACACCTTTACATGCTCAGTCACAGCATGCATATACCATTTTAAAATCTTCTTTATTATAAAGTTATTTTTAAATAGAAAATCGGGCTCTCAACAGGTGCTGGTAAGGATCCGACAGGAAGCGGTGTGTTTTGCTACCTTAAATGAATAAATAATTAAATAAAGATGAAAAGAAATTAAATACATTTTTAAATATCAAATAAAAATCCATGTTCGTATCTTAATCAGGTGTAAGATTTGGTCTGTCTCATAGTCTGCACGCGTCAACAAGCACAATGCACTTCCGGTCTGAATGAAACAGAAACAGTAAACTATCCAACCTTTCTTTTTTTTTTCTTATCAGAATCTAAGAAGCAAACGACGTGATCACAAAAGGTGAAGTTTAAGTTTTATTTTTGATTCACGTTTGATTCGTCGGTCGCCGTTTGACTTCCACGACATACCCTAGTCCGTCGACGTTTGATATTTAGACATTTGGACATCCTTCGATTGAATTTACGTATCGGGTTTTGCCGCAAAACATTTTTTATCTTAAACATTATATTATTCAGTAAATTCTGCAGAGTTTGAGAGCGTTTTTGTCCGAGAAGTCCGCTCTTTCGATGCACCCATGTCAACTAGCCTATTGCGTTATCGAGGTCAGTGAGCCCAACCGGTAAAGTTTTTCTGACACTCTCAAATTCTGTGGAATTTACAGAAAATACATTATTGAGGGTAGAAAATAGGTGCTTAATACATTGACTACACAGACTGGTAAGTTAAAGTGAGTAAATCACTAAATTCGACCTGTAGTTTTGTTTAAACGGTGTGCGGAGTGTTTAACACAGAAACCCGATAAGGAAATTGAGTCCAAAGAAAGAAAGTCGAGGTACTGTCAATATCCAAATGATCAATATCAAACGTTGACTGCCTTTTTTAAAAGGACTAGACATTCCCTAGCACAATGAATAGGGCTAATTCCTCCATCTCCGCTATATTTCCCCCCCTATCCTAACCGAATACAGGGCAAAACGTCCCCAACCAAAACATCCCCACATAAAGTCAAAACGTCCCCAGCATAGAGTTAAAACGTCCCCACATAAAGTCAAAACGTCCCCAACATAGG
>JARFOD010070716.1:0-12593 GCA_031763545.1 Mopalia muscosa
ATGAATGAATGAATGAATGAATGAATGAATGAATGAATGAATGAATGAAGGAATGAATGAATGAATGAAGGAATGAATGAAGGAATGGAGGAATGAATACATACACAGATTCGAACTTTTATTCCCTCGATCCCTCACTAAAAAAACATATTTGTATTGTAGGGAAGTAAAAGATTGCTTGCCGTCACCGGGTTTTGAACTCGGGTGTCTGACTAGCAGGACCGACTGAGCTACAAATGGTCACGGTTTTTTGAAGATTTCAGTGAACACATATATAGGAAACGTCTTAATACCATACACATGGCAGCAGCAATAGCCAGTAATATTTATTAACAAGTCGGCCGGCCGTTCAACAAAAAAACAAAGACTTTTTATCAATTATTAAAGAAACCTGACATATGATAATTAAGGATAAGTCATTTAGATTTAGTTGTGGTTTTCTGTGCATTTAATACTTTGTTTTTGAACCAAATAAAACACTTCTCATTTTATTGTAGTATAAAAAAGCAAATCAATTATCATGTCTTTTGTCGTTTCTGTGGTTGGTGATATTTTCTTTTTCTCTTGCTATCCAGCTTTCTTTTTCTCTTGTTTAAAAATTTGTTCGTATTATTTTTTCACCTTGACAACGCCGATACCAGGCCGTATTTTACACCAATACTGTTACTTTTGGCCATTTTACAAACCATAACCGGAAAGTACCATTAGCTTTTTAAATTTATGGGATATTCCGCGCATGACGTTCTTCTCAGGCAGTTACGGCTACAGTTCCGGACAAAATTTGCAGCTAAAAAACGTTTAAATGTGTATGATACATAAAATTGATTTACGAATATATTGTCATTAACTTTAAAGAAGAATTGCATTGATATGTTGTCGAACGATATTTTAGCATAGTCCCAGTGTATTTATACAGTTGTATTTTGCTGGACAACAACCGCACAATTTACGGAAAATTGTCGAATATTACTACACGATACGGCCCTAACGTTTGACTTTGATTAAAGCCGTCGCTGTCGTACCTCCATACGCAATGCCATGGAGGTAAGGCGGTGACGGTTTTAACCAAATGACCGCCAAGGGTTGCCGAGCGAGGATTTGAAGTTACAGTCAATTGTCAAAGTGAGAAAATGATCGCCTGTTAAATGTTGTCGCTTTGACGCGGTGTTGATTACACCTGCCAAATATAGCTCATTACCATTGAAACTGTATCAAGTTACTTACTGAACGACCGATATGTGGGTGGCCAAACCCCCATTTGAGAGTACAGCAAAAAATACCGCTATACGAGATATTATTTCTTGAATTCATATCAATATATGCCGCGGCTCAAAGAAATCGATAATTAGGCCGAAATCAGTGATTGGTGTTTGAGTGGTATTGAACACAGTAGGCAATGATATTATTTCTTGAATTCATATCAATAAATGCTCAACGAAATCGATAATTAGGCCGAAATCAGTGATTGGTGTTTGAGTGGTATTGAACACAGTACGCAATGATATTATTTGTTGAATTCATATCCATAAATGCTCCATAGAAAGTAAATTAAATCGATACGTATAGGTCTATATCATGCAATTGGCGTTTGAGCGGTATTTAACGCAGTACGCAATGTACGTATGTTCCACTAATAAGACAGCTACGTTCTCGAACAATGCTTGGCACGCACTTTAAGCCATTGTAAGTTAGTCGTTTACTCTCTTGGAAAATTAATCTGTCTCTAGTGCACAGTAAAACACGAAAAGGCCTTGACCATAGGAAGAGATCTCCAGGCACGATTGGCTTTTCTCATACTTTCTCGCGTTACTTGTCATATGCAGGCAGTCAGTCATCGTGTTAGCTTTAACGTCACGTGATGTTTTTCCTAGAATACATGATAATAAAGCCATTAGTGCACCTTTATGGAAGATAGCATGTCTTCTTTGGAGAACAAGTTCTTATGTGTAAGTTTTGTATAATTACAGTACTGTTTTGGCGTAAATCATTCTACTGAATGGACACGTCAATAATTGTAAGTGATGATGATGATGATGATGACGATGGAGAACAAGTGAGGGTGTTTTGGAAGGAGGTTTGTATAATACAACACAGCATATGCGTGTGCATATTTCAGTCACGATTTATAAATTCTGTTCAGGTAAATCAATCTATAGGCTATGCGTCGTGTAGAAAGTGAACTGCTATCTGAAAACAGCGAAAATTTTATTTCTTCGGGCACAGACTAACCTATCGTTTTCAAGTTGGATAAAGCGATACACTTCTCTCCCCCTGATAGCGCAGTATACCTAGTGTTAGTTTTGCTACTGTTACTGAACAAAGCCTCGTTGTCTATATTCCCGCTATAATGCGCACCAGACCGTTCTTTTATTTTCCGGCCATGAAGACGCTTCGGTACCGACTTAACCCCAGAGGCGAAAGGTGGTCGCTGCTCGATAACCAGTCTTTGTTTCAACTTACCATAGATAAGTGTTCTTGGTGTGAAAAATATCTGGCGTTTTATGGTCTTTAAAAACTGTTACTATCTGTATCAGGCTGCAGTTTATGTTCTTCGAATGGCAAAGTTACACAGGAAAGACAGATTGCTCACAAACTCTTCCCAATCAAAGGCCTGATGATTACACAAACGGATACCTGTTTCCTCTGCAATCCATCGGATAACATCATAAAACTAGACAAAGCAACGTAAGCTTTTCAACGTAAGTTTTCCAGTATATAGCTTATCTCTTCACCGATACAAAGCTCATAAACACTCGGATAAAAGCTGCACCAAATGAACTGATTTAGGTGACATAGTGAGAACAGAATTTCAGTGTTTATATATAATTTAGACGTTATTCTGTCCATTCAGTGTGAAAGATTAAAAGACGTGAGAAATGAAAAACTCCGCCAATAAATGTACAGTTAATTTGTAACAATTGAGTAAAGCTTATCTCTTTGTAGATACAACGCTTATTAGCAAGATAATTAAATGGTTTATACATAAATAGGAAGCTATTCTGTCCTTTTCACTCCTGCCTCGAAAGGTTTAAAGGTGTGAAAAATGAAAACTCCGTCAGTAATTTTACTTTCATTTTCTAACCACCAAGTCTATCTTATCTGTTCACAGATAAAACGCTAATTAGCAGTGGATTAAAATTGCATCAAAAGAACTGATTTAAAGTGTTATGTTCAGAACAGAGTCCAATGGTTTATATATAATTAGGGCTCTTCTGTTCATTCCACTCCTGGCTCGAAAGGTTTAAATACGTGAGAAATGAAAAACTCCGTCAAGAAATGTACTGTTCATTTGTAACCATCGAGTAAATCTCTTCGCAGATACAACGTCAATTAGCAAGGGAATTAAATGGTTTATACATAATTAGGAAGCTATTCTGTACTTTTCCCTCCTGGCCCGTAAAATGTTAAAGGTGTGAAAAATGAAAACTCAGTAATTTTACTTTCATTTTCTACCGACCAAGTTTATCTTATCTTTTCACAGATACAAAACTTATTAGCAAGAGGCTTTGAATTACTCTATAAAAACTTATTTAAAGTGACATTTTCAATACAGAATCCAAAGGTTTATAGATATTTGATAACCTTTTCTTTAATTCCATTCCTGACTCGAAAGTTTTAAAGACAAGAAAAGTTAAAATTCCCTCAGCAAATTTATGTGAAAATGTGTCATTTTGTAACCATCCAGTAAAGCTTATCTCGTAACAGATTATACGCTAACGGGTATAGGG
This sequence comes from Mopalia muscosa, assembly GCA_031763545.1. NCBI lineage: Eukaryota > Metazoa > Mollusca > Polyplacophora > Chitonida > Mopaliidae > Mopalia > Mopalia muscosa. Next base: position 3,729 of record JARFOD010070716.1, read on the forward strand.
GATGGGAGGGGCGGGGGCTTGAAATTAGCTTGATATCCCAATGAAAGCAAAACAAATACGAGCTGTCTGTATTAATCTGCATACAACCCATTTGCTTCACGACGTGTTCGGTCTTGCCCACTGTTTTCGCTCCTTAATTCGACACCAAGCAGTCAATGTCATGCCCTCTGAATTGTCACGGATGTTAATTTTCGTCACGCCTTCAACAGCGTTATGCGTTCGCGTTACCCAAACTAAGCACTGATTGATTCAGTAATATTAACTCTCGCTTTGTCTTAAAACTTCAACTAAATTTACGAAGCTAAGATATAGATCAACTGGTGCGCATTTTGATGTATCTAAACGAGATAAAAAAAAAAGAAGGTACATGTTGTACTGGCTTCGTTTGAAATTTAAAAAATGCAAGCAAATATTTTATGTATTGTCTGGAGTTCGTATTGTCTCCAGTAACATGTATTACTTATTTTCCGTATAGTCTTCTTTAACGTTGTTACCTTTACTTATATTGTATGATATTTCCCTGATATGACGGCGTCATCTGTCATATAAACTAACTGTGCTCGAAACTCTGTTTGGTGGTCGGCTTCATTTTTATATTTTAAATTTTTTTTTTTAGGGAGATGTGACTGGATTTATCCTCTTTTTTTCTCTACAGCCTCTGACTAAAGAATACACATTTGTCGTGGATGGCGAAATAAGGTCTTGTAGAAGTGTTAAGTCTAAATCTTCCTGCGGATTTTGATTGGTTCTCGACGTAGAGTTGCTTTCTTTAGACAACCCGTTAAACGACCGCGGCCTTAGCTACGACGTAAATAACTCCAGTCGGAATTACCCCCAAATTACATTACTGATTCCATTCACAGTGACCACGTTCTGACTATCCTCGGTGTAACCATCGACTTTTGTCGGCGGATAAAACCAAACTCATTTGTATCCATAAATAGCCCCAGTTAAGTGAGCGTAGTGAAATCTTGGTCACAAGACAACTAAAGGAGTTAAAAGAACTAGATGTTTTGCCATGTTACGTAGCGAATTTACTGTGCGGTTCAGCCTTCGCCATACATGCATAGTGAGCTTACGGTAGAGAGTGTGATGGCGCTTGTGTACGACGTTTACAGAAAATGGCTGCGTATATTGTAAAAATATAATTATATAGGGTTTCTTACCTTTAAAACATTGAAATTGTTATAAACTAAAATAAATGCTATTCGCTATCCGTTTTTCTTAAATAAAAACTCCAAATACAGATTAAAATGGAAATTTCATGTTTCGTCAACATTTTCTCGATCTTTTCTGTGTGTCCATGCGCTCTTTGTCGTAATCACGGTGGCATTTTAGGCGTACAAATAAATGTTCAATGAAAGGTGACTTATGATCAATTTAATGGCACTTCCGGGCTTCCATGATTCCTTAACCCACTATAGGTTCTATCGTATTTGATTGGTTAAAGAACTGGGTCCAGTTTCACAAACCAACCATAGCTTACATTAAACGTAAATACCATGACGACCAGTGTTGAAGACATAGTGTTGCCATGACAGTTACGTTCAACGTAAGCTAAGTCAGATTTATGAAACAAGCCTCTGTAACTGATCGCAGCATATTCTGCCCACGCGTATCGAACGGATCATAATTCCTACCAAGTTGCTCAGGGACATTCAGCATTTAAAGAGGTGAATAGATCAAAGAATCCAACATCGGAAATGAAGTACTTGATTCCCTGAGCAACTGTTAAAACAGTACAGTTGGATCTCTCTGTACATACAGTTAAACACCTCGGTTTCTTCCGAATTTAACACACCTGTAATTGAAAACCACCAAGCTGATAGAATTACTAACATATGTGTCAACCATTCAGTGTGATTAATGCGCCTTGTTGCAGGATAACAGATACATTTACAAGGTGTTGAGGCATATTGCAATTAACTTCTTTATCTGACCCTAATATATTTTCAATATCTAGTTGTTCAGAATTATTGTAAAATTTATTTATTTATCAGATGTTGGGTCAACAGAATTAAATCCCAATTACTGATCATTAACCAACATTATTGGAGGAGGACAAAATGGGTAGTAAATTTGCCAGGACAAACCACGACCTTCCGCTGGTTGCTGGCATACCAACCCACAGATGGTCATCGGAATCGAACCAGCAACCCCATATGTGAGGAGATATGTGGTCCAGAACGTAGAGTCTGTAGAGCGTACACTGTAGACCACTCCGCCGCGAAAGCCTCCGTTTAGAGTATTTTGAATGTTTAGGCTTAGCGTTACGAACAAGGTAATTGTCATAGGTAGGTTTGTTTGTTAATTAGATTGAGGCTTAACGTCGTACTCAAGGGTATTTCACTTATACGGCGACGGATTGTCCACTTTACACCGTTCCTTGCCACATTACATTGGAAAATCAAGATGAAACCTCGTTAAAACCACCCCGTGTTTGACGGAACCACATCGTGTGACGCTCATATACCTGATGGTCGACAGACGAACTCGATCCCGTGAACGGTAAATTGGAGTAGTGTTAGTAAGCGGACACGCTAACCACTATTACAATTACAGCCGCGGTCCACCATGGTTAGAAACACAGTTGGTTTGGTTCCGTGTTAGTAGCAAGTTTAATGTTTGATATGGATTTACTTTCAGTGCTTTGTGTCAGCTTCTTACTTCTTACTTACTTCGGACTGAAAAGTTTAGCATTGGGTTTACTATTAAGATTATGTGAGGAATTAAGGGATGAGTAAATGCAGTCATGGTTTCTACGAGGTTTCATTCCGGTTTTCCACCATATTTTAGTAAGTTAAAACAAAAAGTGGTCGATTCGCGGTGACATAAGTTAAATGCCCCTGTGTACGACGTTAAACCCTAATTTGACCAACAAGCATAGGTAAAACTACGGAGTTTTCAATTTAATGTTAAAGATGGAACAACACGGTAGAAAACCGACTTGGCTGAGTCGTCTAGGTGGCCGGCATTTACTGCTGGCGATTTGCATGCCTAACTCTGAGGGTCGTGGCTTCTATTTCTTGACGGGTCACAATCTGCAAAATTGTTTGACCTAGAATCTGTTCAAACTAAGAAAGTGTTATCTCCAAATCATGTAGACCTGCCTGGAACAGGTGTACAAATGCAAGGGATGGAAACAAAATTAGCAAGGGATGGAAACTAGAACGGAACTATTTGGAAGCACTACTGGCTTTATTATCATTCATTCTAGGAAAAACATCACGTGACGATAAAAATAACACGTTGAATGACTGCCTATACATGACAAGTAACGCGAGAAAATATGAGAAAAGCCAATTGTGCACCTAACTCAACGGAACGTACAGAACCCGCTGTTCTTGTCCTGTTTCTACGTCCTAGGGAGAAATTTAGGAGTGGTTGTGGTCAACTACATGTGAAACTGCAAATAATAGTTTGGTTTAGATACTAAGCTTTCTATTGCAATTTTTAAAATATACTCTCTCTAATCAGCCGGTATATACGAATTCTGTATTTATAGTCCCTGATAAAGGCAGCCATGTTCTCTAGGATTGCCAAAATTAGCAGTTTCTGGAAAAAACTGTTTAAAGAGACTTGAATAAGCCCGCCCAAAATGTTTTTTCTTCAAACAGCCAGTTAAATGGCTTCGGCATTAGATACGACAGAAACAACTTCCTTTAAAGTGATCTAGGGTCAGGTGAGCGAAGACGATTAGCTGTTTACATATATCTGCAATACAATATTGCAAAAATGAAACATTAATACCAGGTACAAGGTTATGTATCAAGATTAACGATAATTTGGTTTAAAATTTTGTGCATAGGTTTAATGTAGGCTGTATTTATTTTTTGTTTTGTGGGGGGGTGGGGGGGGGTAGGGGTATATTGGTTGTTTATTGTTGGGAATAATGATAGTTTAGTGTTGGGCGTAATACTAGCTCAGTGTTGGGCTTAATTGTACTATATTGTTATTTACTATTCACTGTTCGATTTCATATCAGCGTGAGTGATCATGAAAGTCTTGTTTGGGTAGATTCCCCGTAAAATTTAGCCGCAATAGGTGATACTCCCTTTAACACATTCCTTCACACCTTGGCGTTTAGGCTGTTTTAACTGGCCAACTTTTGGCTTCTGATACGGTGTTCTCCAGTAGACAATAGAAAAGGTTAATCAGGAAGCAAACTAGGAACAAGTCCAAATGTTTCTGGGTGCAAATCTGTAGGCAGCTCCCACGAATAAATTTTCTGGCGGTCATTAGGGGTCAGATGAAACAGGATGTCGCTTTCGTGATTAATTAATACCTGACGGTGGTATAACCAACACAGTAGGTTTTTCTAACCAGAAATACAAACAATGGTTTGAGCATTTTTAGGCGCAGTCAGATGACAAGTTGAACTTTATTCTGGACTTTGGATCTTTGCGGATAGATAAATAAATGAAAATAATGACACAATGAATGCAACGCCCCATTGATTCTCAATAAATACAGACTGTGTGTGTGTGTTGGGGGGGGGGGGGGGCGTTTGTTTGTTCGATTAGAGTTTAACGTTGTACTCAAGGCTATTTCACTTATATACACATTGTCAATTTCACACTGTTCCTTGCCTTATTACGCTGGCAAACTGGGAGATAAACACCCCCGCGATTGCCAGAGCCCAATCCTGTGACTCACTCATAAACCTGATTGTCGAGAGGCGGATTCGATCCGGTGGTAGTAAATTGGAGTAGGATTAGGCAGCGCACACGCTGGTGCCCTAAGAGCTTATGGACAGCACTAAAGCCGATCTGTTTGTGATGTCTTTCTATTGCCTAGTGTGAATGTCCTGTCCTTTTCTTGTTTTGCTAGTTGCATTGAGGCAATTAGCCAATTCACTAATTGGGCTGGCACACCGTCATATACGTGGAATGAACTTAAGTGCGGCGTGTAACTCTAATCAAACAAACAAACACAACACTTAAGTTGTGGTCAAGTGGTTTTTCTCATAGTTCCTCCTCTGTTTGATCTGGGAAAACAAAGTGCACAAAATATAGGCCTACCAGTCAAATGGAATATCCATCCATCTTCCGTACTGTTTCTTTTACGAAATGACTAAATTCAGAATTTTTTGTGTCTTTTTAGAAAAGTGAAGTTTTAAATATTTTCGTTATTTTGGGATAACACTTCCTTAGTTTGAACAGATTCTAGTGCAGAAAATTTTGCAGGTTGAAACCTGTACAGGAATCGAACCCACGACCCTCAGCTGAACTAAAATATGTTCAAACTAAGGAAGTGTTATCCCAAAACAACGAAAATATGTCAAACTTCACTTTCTAAAAAGACACAAAAGTTATGCCCTGCTTACAACTTTGGGAGCTGTGTCACTCTCCTATCAGAGGGGTAGTAAATGCCCGCTATCTAGACTCCAGCTGACTAACCTTCTATTTTGTAGATGGCCGATACTGACTGGTCTAGGTGGCCGGCATTCACCAGATTTGTAGGACAGCGGACAAATTGACAATCTTTGGGCATATAAATGAAATCCCATTGAATATGGCGTCATGCCCTAATCAAATCAACAAACGAATCTGACACATTTTCTGTCAAACATCGCCATAGCAAAGTACCATTGCAATGTCTATTATAAGCCAAAAAATAAACAATTAATATTCAGTTTGTTTTAAAACAGTTATCAAGATATTGAAGAGTAGTACGAGCCATTAGTGGAGATTTCCCAAGGGACAGTCCTGTGCCAGCCGCCATTAATATTAGCACCTCCATCATTTAAGTGAGATAGACCCGATTTTGAATCCTGGTTCAGGCAAGCAAAATTCTCTTCTTGTTTTTTTGAAAAATTTGAAAAATTTAAGTCAGACAGCCAAGAACGTACCGTATGGCCAAAGCAAACCAAAACCAAACCCATCTACGGGCTTCGCTCGAGGGTAAATATCGTAGTTCGGCTTGTGTTAAGTATCATATATTGCATACCCGTTAACCGCTGAAACAGTGTAGACTCAAAGAATTTGCCCCCGTCAGATTTATCTAAATATTTGTCACAGCTTTTGTTTTCTGATCACTGTTGATGCATACCAGAATAGGGCTGTTTCTGTCATCAGTTCTCTGTTGAAAGATAAACAGCAAGAGTTGAAAGTCCCGAATATGGCTGTTTCGTGTAACCCAGTGGGTGCCACCGCAGTCTCGTACATTTCTGTCGTTTGAGAAAAGTACTAAAGGACAGAATAAAATAAATGTTGGGAAAACATTCAGATTGCATGTGACACCCCTAAGGTGCACGATTGGCTTTACGCGCACTTTCTCGCGTTACTTGTCAACGTGTTATCTTTAGCGTCACGTGATATTTTGCCTAGATTGAATGATAATTAAGCCAATAAGGTACCTAAAAAGTTATATTACAGGTCACTAAGATGTATATTTGTTCAAAATCAGGTTTAGGGTTCGGTTTCGGATGTAAACGACCATATTTTAGTTGAGGGTTTGGCTACGAGTATTGTGTGGTCATTTTGCCGGTTAACAGTCCGGGTTTGTTTGTTTGTTTGATTGGGGTTTAACGTCGTACCCAAAGCTTTTTATGAGAATAACACGCCTATTTTATGTATAAACATAAAGTAAAATGGTAGGCTGTGATAATATTAGGTATTGGAAGGTTTTCGTACATATCAATTGAATTTTAGTTACTAGATTTCCTTGAACACATAATCGCCGGAAAGCGCACAAAAATGAAACTATACAATCTACTCTATAGCAGTATCTCTAAATAAAATTATGTCATGTGATTGACGACAGATTAGAGATACAGAACCGTGCATATATATCTGCTTTAACATAAGTGTTAATCACACTATGTACAGAGAAAATGTACGAGTGTCTTTTACAGGGTCTACGATATGTCATCACCAGGTGTCGCTGTAAAACAATAAAACTTTGAGCCCACTGTTGCTTGTGTATACAGTATCTAAAGGCTCGGATTGAAGTATTTATAAACTTTGGAATTTATGCGCAGTTGTCGCCATTTGACACCGATTCTAACACAAACATGTTATGATAAGAACCCCAAACTACAATTAACCGTAAATACTTAGAGTTTCTTTACAATGGACTTAAGCCCCCAAACTGAGAGAAGCATGCAGGTTTGAAAGTAGCCATGCGCTATCTTTATTTAAAATCGAAGATTTATTTTTCCAATATATTATTGTTTAAATATGAGGAAATTATTATTATAGTACATTCTAGACATTTCAACCAATCAATCAATCAACCAATCAATCAATCAATCAACCAATCAACCATTAATCAATCAATCAATCAATCAGTTAATTAATCAGTCAATCAATTCATCAATTAATCAACTAATCAGTCAATCGACCAAGCGACCAATCAATCAATCAATGAACCAATGAATCAATCACCGAATCAATTAACGAATTAATCGGTCCATCACCGACACCCTAGCCCATCTCTCTCTCTCTCACACACACACACACACACACACACACACACGCACCTACACACGTAACCACAATACTTCCCTACCTGCCTCTATTAAATGAGACTGTCGGGGTAATTGGTTTATACATAGATTTGGGTGGACACTTCTTGTCGGAAACAATAAAAGTGGGAGGAGGTATGAGCCAAGACAGAATCCCCTTCCATGTTTTAATCTGTCTCCATATCAATTACTGTCTGTATGTGTGCATTACAGTCATACAGATTAAAGGAGCGCAAAAGCTGGTCGTTGTTTTTTGTTAGGATCTGTGTGTATTGTTTTCTATTTGTGCTTGACGTTGTTCATTTGTTGTTTTTTTTTTGGTTCAATTGCGCTTGTATTTTCGTTGTCATCGGGACTTAATTTCTTGAAGTTTTCCCGGCAACTAATTCTATGGTTTGTATGATTGTGGTTAACCATCGTACTCAAGAGTATTCACTTTAATTGATGACGACTGATCGAGACTTTTCCGTTTTGTGGAGAACCAGGAGAAAACACCTCGTTGAAACCACCTAGATGATTGCCGGAGCCACATTGTCTGCCACGCTCAAATACCGGATTGCATGCGTCTCGAACCAGTACGCTGCCATGCTCAAATACCGGATTGCATGCGTCTCGAACCAGTACGCTGCCATGCTCAAATGCCGGATTGCACGTGTCTCGAACCCATACGCGGTATATCGAAGTACTAGCACCTCGCAGGAACTCAAATCCACAGAATCGAAACCCTGGGACCCCCCCAACTTTATTTCCATACCATTAGACGTCTTAATATATATGTTTTATGTAAATAAATACATTTTCATATTAAATAATAACAGAATTACAGTTTTATATATTGGATTATATTTTCATCCCATCTACTAAGAATAAAAGTATGACTGTATTGGAGGAAACATTCGTTTGCTTATTTGTTTGATTGATTGCGGTTAAACGCCGTACTTAAGATTTTTTACTTATATTACACTGGGTAAAGAAATCCACCTTCCATGCCACTGGCAATAAACAGACAAGACAGGACAATTACAGGAGAATCGCAAGACGTAATACAAATACCTCACAAACGGGTCGGGTTCCTGATCCCCTTTACCACAGCAGGAGCAGCGGCGCAGCAGGAAGCTCCCTCCAGACTTCTGATAAGTGAATCAGCCTTAAGTAAAATGAAATTCGTCTTGCAAACACACAATCAAATCTATAGCTTGATTTCAAATCTAAAAGTCAAATTCTCTATATCATTCTCGCGGCCACACATATTATAACTTTTGTTTTAAATTTGCCTAAGAACTCTGGATTTTTTATTTTTTATTTTATTAATTCGTTCGGTTTTGTTTTGTTTTGTTTTATTTTTTTTTTTTTTTTTGGGGGGGGGGGGGGGGGGGGGGTTTATTGGAGTTAAAACC
>JARFOD010070727.1:0-22395 GCA_031763545.1 Mopalia muscosa
TCCGTTTACTTGTTCTCTACATGATGGAATAACAGTTTTTGTTTTGTTTGATCCCCGTTTTACTTGGTCTCTATCAGATGAAATAACATTAATAGTTTTGTTTAATTGCCGTTTACTTGTTCTCTATCAGATGAAATAATAGTTTTAGTTTTGTTTGGTCTCCGTTTGAAATAATAGTTTTAGTTTTGTTTGCTCTTCGTTTACTTGGTCTCTAATAAGTATAATAACAGTGTTAGTTTTGTTTGATCTCCGTTTACTTGTTCTCTATGAGGTAAAATAACAGTTTTAGTTTTGTTTGGCCTCCATTTACTTGTTCTATTAGGTATAATAACAGTTTTTAGTTCTGTAGTGACTTGTTCTCTGTAAGGGAATATTATTTATTAGCTCTAAACGAACAGTTTCGGTTTTGTTTCAGCTCTGTGTTACTTGTTCTCTATCAGATAAATTTATAGTTTTAGTTTTGTTTGGTCTCTCATTTTTTTCTATGAGATGAATTTTTAGTTTTGTCCTTATCATTGTCGTTTACATTCAATATTGAACAAAACTGTTACATTTTAATGATGCAGGCACTTCTAGGATGTTGAATAAGTTTAGCCTTTTATACTTAGTAATAATTAGTCTCTTTTTCTCAGTAATGTTGTATCCTGTTGCCAATTAAAAATAAAGGCAATTTGTGTTGGAATAAACTGGAATCATATAAACCACCAATCAATCAATTAATCCATCAATCAAATTTGATATGTAGATGTGTAGCATCCTGCTGGTAGGACAATGTATGGGATTAAATTTAACTAGTTAGCTTGTTTTTCTTTAAAATGAAGAAAACGGCACTACCTTCTTCATGACCTTTAAGTTAAGTCATTTCTACCCATTTCTTTCTGAGTGGATGAAGGGAGGGTTTTGTTGCTTGCTGCTCCTTTGCCAATTCCAGGCTATGTCTAATTGCTCCTCAGCAATGTTCCTATGTGTGCCTTTTTCTGTGTCTATTTGTCACTCATTGACATGGGATAGTTTCAATTGCCCATTGATTCCTTCACTCATTGGTGTGGAATGGTTTCTGCCACTCATTGGCCTGGGATAGAATCCATCACTCATTGGCCTGGGATAGAATCCATCACTCATTGGCCTGGGATAGAATCCATCACTCATTGGCCTTGGATGGAATCTGTCACTCATTGGCCTGGGATGGTTTCCATCACTCATTGGCCTGGATGGAATCTGTCACTCATTGGCCTGGGATGTTTTTCATCACACATTGGTCTGGGATGGTTTCCATCACTCATTTGCCTAGGATGGAATCTGTCCCCCATTGGCCTGGGATGGTTTCCATCACGCATTGGCCTGGATGGAATCTGTCACTCATTGGCCTGGGATGGTTTCCATCACACATTGGTCTGGGATGGTTTCCATCACACATTGGCCTGGGATGGTTTCCATCACTCATTGGCATGGGATAGAATCTGTCACCCATTGGCCTGGGATGGAATCTGTCCCCCATTGGCCTGGGATGGTTTCCATCACTCATTGGCCTGGATGGAATCTGTCCCCCAGTGGCCTGGGATGGTTTCCATCACTCATTGGCCTGGATGGAATCTGTCACTCATTGGCCTGGGATGGTTTCCCTCACACATTGACCTGGGATGGTTATCACTCATTGGTCTGGGATGGAATCTGTCACCCATTGGCCTGGGATTAAGTCTTGCTAAATGTGTAAGAATCGGAATGTGTTAAACATTGTCTTTTAAAAAGTTTCTTTCTGTTTTGTTCTATGTATTTTATCATTGACTCTATCTTATGTAGAGAGCATTTTAAGTAGCATTTGAACTGAAGAACACTGGCACACAAGACTCCAAAGCTATCTTGGCCTTGATCACATTCTCTCATCCAAACAAAAAATACTCTGGGTAAACAGTATTCTCTGTTAAACAGTATACCTTGTTAAAACTGTTGTTTCTGGTTAAATGGTATCACTGTAATAAGACATAGTAATGATGTCGCAAGCCACTCCGGGTGCTACAGGCTTGTTATTAAATGTGGTCAGGACATAGGCTAAATGAAGTTCTCTTATTTGGAGTTCGATTTGGAGCGTTAATTAAATTCTTAGCTGTGTAATTAATTAAGTTTGTGTAATGTAAGTTCATCAATCGGACCGGCACAATATGAGGCTCTGGGCAGGCTGGATTTAATCTGCCACTATGTCAATTGTTCACTAAGGCCATATTAATTACCTCTAACCAGGGCTTTTTACTTAACTCCTCGTAAGTAATTCCCTGTACTCTTGGGCCGTAAATTTCCTAATTAAAGCATGCTGGACTTTCAGGATTTTTTTTCATTTTCGCTTTTGTATTGGATAACTTTACTTAAAATATAAGTATGTTCTAATCACTCTTTTTCAATTTCATTTAGTGAACAAAACTATACAAATTGTTTGAAAAATCATGTGATATATTTCCATTTACAATTTATATTAATTTTTTTATATGTATATATATACATTTAATATAATGGCATATACAGTTATTTATAGCCTGGATGTTATGAGTAATATCTGATTAGCAACCTATGGTAATTAGAGCAATAGTATTAACCTAATAAAATAATTTAATCCACATGCAGTGTATCATAAAACATGTAGCATGTAGTTGTTCATGGCACTGAATCATTTAATGCACGCTGGTGCTGGTTTGAAATGCTGGATTCAGTGTACCCTTCATTAATTTACTTGCATATATCCACATTCATCATGCGTTACATGCTTGGATCAATGAAATTGTAATTAAACTACATAGAATGTGATGGATTTAACTCGAAGTCCATTTTGACACACCTTAATCCAAACCGACTTTAAGGCTGTATTACTAAACAAAAGCTGACCTATAGATGAATGGTGCTGACTGGCGGCTCATGTTAAGTTTCACCTTCGGGTTAATCCTTCATAATTTCATTCAATCTCATGAATATTTTAATCATCTAGACTTTGTTTCAACAAAACTTTTTCTTTCTCTAGTAAAGAGTTGAAATAGTCTTGAACCGGCTATTTTTTATATGAAGAAATTAAAACTTGGACATCAGTACTGACATCGGTGTAATGCAGTGGTCATTATGTCAAACTATTGATTCTCTTCCTTGCATTCCTCACAGGTATGTAGGCTAAATGAGGATGAGATTTCAGTTTTTCTTTGTATAAAAGTAAGACAATTTTTTTTACCTCTGGTTCAATTCAGAAATACTGTCAATAAATCAGATGGTAACAGAATAAATCTAGAATTGGAAACGTTTCTTGTGTTAAGCTTTCTGCAACAGGTGGTTGCCATTTTACCCATGTGCGCCTTGAAATTATGGACAGCATTCTAGGATTAGCTTGTTCTGTTTTATCTAACAAGGTGTTAGATACTAATCTGGACTTTCTGTAGCTTGCTATACACCCAGTTATGGTCACATCTTTCCATTGTTTGTTGACAGTACATGTACCTGTACTATATGATGTAAGGAAACAAAAAAAGCTGTTCTGTTTATAGGCTCTTAAAACTTTTTAATATTAAAATTGGAAAAGCTACATAACAACAGACCTAGGTCCACTGACATGCAAATATTTGATAACAAAGTGTTCATAGAATGTAACAATTTAGGTAAATTGGATATATATAAAATATAAGGAAAATGTGTTGGACTTTATATTTATAAAGTTGGGTCAAATTCAAATTTTATTTTGCTGCCTCAATAATTGTGAAGTATGTAGTGCCTGTCATCGGGAATAACTGACTGGACATAAAGAAACATATGAATGACAACTCCTGTTTTATTATGTACACAAATAAGACATTCTGTTTCATGTATTCAATAAGTGTGACTGCAATAATAGCTTTTGAGTGGCACACAAAGCCCTTTTGTTCGCTAATAGTCTAATGGTCAGTTGTATTGTGGTTAAGGTCTGAGATCAGCACTGTTCTGAATTGACATTGACGGGAGAAACTACCGCCTGCAAAGCTTGATTGTTCTCCTTCAGTTTATTCCCAATACGACCTGGCTTAATTCTCCCAGAATCAACTGCCCCTGGCAGCGGAACAGACATAAAATGAGGAGGGAATTATCTGAAGAAAAGTGACACTAGTCACTCTTTGTCCCATTGCAACATCTACCCAGATAGTCTCCCGATTGTTTGGGGGTTTTTATAACGGGAAGCTCAGTGTGAGAGAGTAATTGAGACTGATGAAGGTAATTTTCTCCCCCCCACCACATTTCTGATATTACCACTCTGTGGGATCAAGGTATTGGTCCATCTACCCTTTAGCCAAATGCGGCCACAACCCCCTGTCCTCTCTTCACTTCTGCTATGATATCCACTTCCACTCCCTCATAAAATGTCAATCTTTCTCTGAACACTGCATATGATGTACATGTAACAAAGTCCTTTTCAAATCCAATTTAATTCTAATATGTTCTTTGTTCTGTCTAAATTATGATATTTCCAAGGGGCTGATATGTTTCTCTTTTATTACAAACAAATGTATTAATATAAAGATCTTACACTACTTTTACCCTTCCCCAAAAAAGACACAGTGAGTTACTAGTATATAATGTGTTTGCTTTGTTATTTGCATGTATTCATAGCAGCATGAAATGTAAGTTCAGATTTGGATAAAGATAAAAAGAGGATGTACACATAATTTCCTGTCATTTAGTTTGTTTTGGTTTCATTGTTTAATTTGCACATGTTATGGTTTCTCTAGATTTGTAACCAACAGTGACAAAAGAAAAATTTATGTGTAGCAGTCGTTTTGTTTGAAGGTTGGTATTCTCCTTGTTTCCTCACTCTGAGAGTTAGTAAGATGTGGAAATAAAATTGTCAAATACAAACTAGAGATGGTATGTTAAGGATTAATGCACAAAGACAACATTTCTCTCTTTACTCTTCATTTACTCCCAGATAAAGAGTTGACGCTTTATACCAGATGCTTTCTATTAAAGGTAATTTTCTCTGTGTAACTGTTTGTGTCTTTGATGAGGGCTTTCCTTTACCTGTGGGATGTTCTAATTACCTGTCAATTGGCCCCTTATTAGCCTGCTGTTAGATCCGGTGTCATCTATCCAGCGGCTAATTTTCTGGACCCATTCCCTCCTTCGTGTTCTTTATAGAACGTCATTCCCACAATTTGTGGACAATTTTCACTGCTTGGCATTCTTTATGAAGGGAACCCTTGAGTTTCTTTTCTGGCCATTTGTGACCAATTTTGTTGCTTGGGATTGGTATTTTCGAAGAAAATACTGACTTGGCTATTTTTGAGCGATTTGTGACCAATTTAAAAGTCATGATAGAACACTCATTGCTCCAGAGGGTAATTACATGGTATTTTCCAAACCATTTGTCTACACTGTTTCTCTCAAAGATTCATTACAGTGACCCCTGGGTGTTGCTGATTATCTCAGATACCTCATTTGTATTGTCTCCCTTTCTGTACACCAACTTAAGCTGTCTCCTCCTCACTACTCTGTGAGGAATTAAACAATGATTAACGTCTGGAAAATACATTGAAGTTGTAGTGCATGTTGACTTGAGTACAACTATCCATTATAACCTCTATTAAGGATGGTAGGACCATTCAAGGTCAAAATTTGTCTATTTTTTTTTTTTTTAATTGTTAATACGAAAATTCACATTATTAGCCTGCATTTAGTGAAACAATTAAATAAAAATTCCAATTAGAAGTCCTTTAATTTTAAGTTGGAAAATTGTGATTCAGTGCTTTGTCAGTGTACAGCCGGATGGTTTCTGCCCGAATTCTAGCATTTCATTTTTTGTTGATAGGCAATTTTTTAATACTGTTTTCTCGAAACCTGTTTGAGTTACAACCCTAAAATTCGACACGCTTGATGATGACATATTAAACTAAAAAACGGTCCTTTAAATTTTTGAATTTTTGTATTAACAAATAAATAAAAAATAGACAAATTTTGACCTCCAAGGGGCCTAACATCCTTATAGATTTTAGTCTTCACAATGTTGTACATGTGAATACGGTCAAAATCATGAGCTAATAGTATGGCATAACACTAACTTGCTATATTTATAACATAAATTCAATCAGAAAATTATTGTATCCATTATAATATAAACTATAGCCATAATTAACTTTGATTATTTAAATATATTTGTACTTGGAACTTTAATATTCTCAAGTTGACTTGACAACACTGTCTATTTCAATTTGAACTCAACCAAACATGTACAGTATGTTAGACAACAAGAGTAATTCTGTCATACTTTCTGTTAAGTGTTTTATAACCACTTGCAAGCGATTGACAGAAGTCATTATCTTATGAACCTTTAACAAATATTAAATTTTTAATTTACCAATAGTGAATAAAATTATGATTTGACAGCCTTTTGATGTTAGGAAAACCTTATGTATTTTAAATGAAATTTCTGTTTGAAATTGTTTTGTGATCGGCTTGAAACGGCTATATTTGCCATCGAAACAATTTCCATCGATCCAAGGACATTCATATGAAGTTCTTTATCTTGTACAATACAGTGTAATGATTTTTGTGTCTTTTTAGTGAAGATTAACAGTAACACTTTCTTAGTGTGAACAGATGCCAGTTCAGAGAACAGTGTAATTAATTGATAAATCTGTTTGATGTTTTCTAAAGTCAAACTGCAGCTACATGTATTAACCTGCAATAGCCATTTTTCTCATCTAAGTAGTTATGAAACTTACTGGTTAGTAAAAACAAACAGCACAGTCAAATCAAAGATATTCATACTAAAGAATTATTAACAAGTTACAACTCTTTTGAAATACCAGGAAAGTAATTAATTAACTATTATTAGTTTTTTGTATCTTAAATAATATTAAAATTGATGGGTGGTTTTATAGGAGGAATTACAAAGCTGATTGGCTGGGATCAGACCCTAATGAGCTTCAGACAGGTGTGGTGGTAGCCATTTCTCCTAATGCCTCTAATCAGACTGCTAATTTAAATCAACCAACATAACATTAATCATCTCAATAACCAAGGGAAAGAATTTAATAAATGTGGCTACATTATTTCAGACTCCTAAAGTTGGTGTAATGAGGCACTGTTTTTCATAGCTCTAGGTGATACGATCAACACAATTTAATTAAATGTTTGCAAGCTTTTGCTGCGCCCCTTTTTTTCCTATGGTTTAGCAGCATGCTCTATAATTATGTAAAGTAAATAGGAGTTAACTGGACGTGTTTTTATGCAGACTCCTTGTAATAATGTTCATCGTCAGATAATGGAAGATTAAAAGAGAGGAAATAGAAGAAAACGGACAAAGATTTCAACATGAGGCTGATTCTTAGCAACTCAATTATGTCCAATTGTTGTTTTATTGGACTGGCCACTTAATCGAGAAGCCTGTCATAATAGGAGGCTCTGCTGGTGGAGATATTGGCAAACTGTCATTAAGGCTAACTGGTGGCTGCTGCTAAGTGAAACATGATAGGCTAATAACAGGCAGACTGTTCTCATTCTGACCCAGCACATCCCCTGCCTTTTACTCTACATCCTCTGTCATACTGGACAAGTACACAGACCTTCCTTGTCCCTGTATATTGTGGTGCTTAATATTCCTATAGCTTTTATTTTAACTAAGAACAATTTGTTAAATCAATGACATGTATTAATCAACAAAATGCTTGTATTTCAGAATACTTTGAAGCTTTATTTTGTCAGAATTTATAAAAAGAGCACTTTGTTATCATCATGAGAAAATGATTGCTTCCTCATTGGTTTTTGCTTCTCATTTCCTCCAGTTGATACAAAATGAAATGAAATACCCTTGAGTACGACATTAAACCCAAATTAGGCAAACAAACAAAAAAAGTTGATAATACACTATTGCTCTCATATAGCTTATAAGTGAAACTGGATCAATCGATGTATCATGAGATATATATGTCAATTATCAAACTTTAACTTATCTCATTTTCTTTTTTCTTTTGTGTTTCCAATGTCATTTAGATGGGTCAATTCTGCTTTCTACTCCTCATATTGTTCAGATTGGTCAACGTGGCTACTCCTTGTGGATATGAATGAAATAGGCCTTTTAGGGCACAAAACCATAATTAAAAGAACATAAATATATAAATCTTCAGGAGGATTAATTGATGTGAATTGAGCACTGATTGTTACACTGCCATGTATATTAAATTGGTTGACAGTATACTAGTTGCAGTAGTTGGTATTTCTTGAAAAAACGGTTTGGACTCATATTGTTCTACAGAAATGGATAGCCTTAACCCTTTTGGCCTTAATTAATGTTTTGATTTCATGAAGGGGGGAACGTAGCCTGATATATTTTTGCTACATTTTGATAAACAGAAAAGTTGGGATTAAAGAGTGAAAGTTATATATTTAAACCAAAAATAGCCTTTATGAAAAGTCAGATTTCAAGATGTACAATTAATTCTCTTAAATGTATAGATTTTTTTTTTTTAATTTCATATGCCTACAAATGGCTATAATATTTATCAGTCTATAAGGCTAGGGGGCTCAGTTGGGTGGGCATTGTACAGGACAACATGTCAAAAGTTGGTTTACTCAAAAGTGTGGTTCATTGATAAGCCAGTTTGAAAACTGATTCCTCTTCAAGGATGCGTTCGCGGGTTCATGTCACCATTAGACTGTAGGCATATTGGTCACTCTAAAATCTTGAGCGTGAGTTTTATTAGGTTTCCTCTCAGTTTTGTACTGTGTTTCTGTAACTAATGAGGTAGGGTGAGAATTGGATATACTGTATCCATGTGAGTGAAATAACCTTTAGTATGATATAACACTACAAGTACCAAACAAACAGTTGATTGTGCTACCATGTCCAGAAAAGCCTGATGACCTTCCATTCATCAAGGTTACTGAGGGTTTGTACAAGGTAACGTCTGGGTATCCACCAAGCAGTACCTGATCTTTTAAATATAAGTGTAATGGCCTTGAGTATGAAGTTAAAAAGTAATGATCCTAAAATCTTGAAAGTTACTCTCACAGTTTATTCATCCAGGTATTAAAGTTCACCTACAGCTTATATAGAATCAACAAAAAGCCTAAGAAAATATGTCAGTACAGCTTAAAACACCAAGATAATCAAATCATAGTAGAATAGTTTTAAGTGATTAGTCTTTTTCACTTACTGCTGTCTGAGTTCAAAGGTCAGTCATAGTTGGCTTAGAGATTCAAAACACAAGTCACTAGCCAAATGAATTCCCTAAAGTTGATTGGCTTTTCATGAAGGTTTGTATCATTGCTCATTTCATCAGAAGATGGGTTCTGGAGAGGACATTAGCAATGAAGGAAGTTCTTAAGAGATTAGCCTGTGTGGATTTGGTGATGTAGACCCTGGGACTGGTTGAGTTGTAAGAGTTTGATTGGAACTACGGAGTACTAGTTGAATCTCTCTTCCAGCAGACTCCCTGGCATTCCTTGCCATTCCATCAGCTGGCCACATGTCTCTACAAGCTCAAAGGCAAACTTAATTTCCCAATTCCATTTTGGGTAATTTTCTTCAAAAATAGGAACATGTAGAGAGTAATCCTATAGAAATTAGCTCCAAGCCGACACAAAGCCTTGGCGCTGCCAGCAATTTAAATTTTTCCAAGTTAGCTTCTGGTGATTTTCCATTAGTGTCGGGTGAAGCTAGGAATGATATATATCAAGAGCCTTTTGTGCAGACAAAAGCCGTGACAGACAGATTTAGCTGAAAGAGGAAATAGGCAAACAGAATTAATTTCCTTTAATTTCTAGCATTTTCCATGTCTTATTGCATTTATACACACCCCATAAGAGTGATTAACTGTAATTTCATTAGTTTTTCCTTAGACTGATTATTATAATTAAATCAGTCTGATCAAAGATGAGTTGAGTGGCATGGAGGTAGCTGTAAGGGGTAGATTAACATGAGGTGAGCTTATCAATTTCACTGAGTAAATTCTACAAGACTGAGCATCAATTCATTCAACTTCTGTCAACACCAGGCCTCAGACACTTTACATGATTTAAATAGGAAGCCAGGCAAGTACATGGGATTTCTGTTCACTCTGAATCACCTTTTGTGGCTCACTAAGTTCATACAAAAGATGTAACCCATTTGCTTTACTTTTAATATAATTTGAATTTGAGTCTGAATCACCTTTTGTGGCCCACTAAGTTTCATACAGAAGATTTTGCCCATTTGCTTCACTTCTAATATAATTTTAATTTGAGTCTGAATCACCTTTTGTGGCTCACTAAGTTTCAAACAGAAGATTTTGGCCCATTTGCTTCACTTCTAATATAATTTTAATTTGAGTCTGAATCACCTTTTGTGGCTCACTAAGTTTCATACAGAAGATTTTACCCATTTGCTTCACTTCTAATATAATTTGACCTTGAGTCTGAATCACCTTTTGTGGCTCACTAAGTTTCATACAGAAGATTTTGCCCATTTGCTTCACTTCTAATATAATTTGAATTTGAGTCTGAATCACCTGTTGTGGCCCACTAAGTTTCATACAGAAGATTTTACCAATTTGCTTTACTTCCAATATAATTTACAATGAGTACATTGAGATTTCAAGTCACTTAATTTAGTTGATTCACTTAATATGTTGCAACATCTACAATTTGCGTTGAATGTAGTATTTTTTGGTACACTTAGCTTAGGCACCACTTTGTACAGATGAAGAGTGTCTTAGACTATGAAGTGTAGACAGCCACTGGTTCGAATAAAATGCTTTGGCAACACCAACAAGTTTTGCTGATGAAAAGTGTCTTAGACTATACAGTTAAGACAACAACTTCTCATCTGAGGCTTAAGCATTTTGGCAACAATACTGCATACATTCAGTCAAACCCCTAAAGTAATAGAACACAGCCTATAAAGCTTGTGTACCAACAAAATGTTGAGTTATGTTTATATTATGTGTGTTCTGAACTGTAACAAAGGATAGATGTATAGCTCTGTGTTAACTACAGGGTATAAGGCCCAGACATCATAGGTATGAGTGTTTGTAATGGATATTTTTTATTCCAAGTTTGGATAGAGTTTTTATGTTGCCCAAGCCACATATACATAAAGCTACTTAATTATTTCTTAAAGGTAAGAAAA
The DNA here is from genome assembly GCA_031763545.1 of Mopalia muscosa. Classification (NCBI taxonomy): domain Eukaryota; kingdom Metazoa; phylum Mollusca; class Polyplacophora; order Chitonida; family Mopaliidae; genus Mopalia; species Mopalia muscosa. The sequence goes on from JARFOD010070727.1 coordinate 11,105, forward strand.
ACAAACATCACGTTAAATATATAAACACTACATTTCTTCCATTTGTTTGGTGTTAATTGATAGACTAAAAGTGAAAGTTTGAATGTAGAAATGCATTATTTCACATGTAAAAGTGGTTTCCAATGGAAAATGAAAGGCTGAACTATTGGCTAAATATTTCTTAACTTTAAGAAATACTTAAGTAGCTTTATGAATACGGGCCCTGTTCCCCCGACCATCATTCAGTGGTTAGTGGGTTTAAACTACCGATTCTCCTTCTATGTACCACTCACAGGGCTGACGCTCTCTGTCCACCTCAGGTATATAAGGAAGTGATGCCATGTGGGCAGCTGCAATCAAATTTTGCGGGGTGTGGAAGGGCTCTCTATTAGGCCTTGTGATTCTCACTTGTCATTTATTATTGTTGCCAGTGAATTCAAGGGCGTTTTCCATCACCCATTGAGCTATCTGTGGCACCCAATCATGCGGGTGAAATAACTTTAGTTACAGGGTTAAATCCCAACCAAACAAAGATACACAGTAAATAAATTGATTAAATAATGATATCATAATAGTATGTCTGTTTCTTGCATTCCTGTTAGATTTTGTCCAAAGTATTTTTCTTTTATTAAGGTCTGCATAAACTTGTTCGTCTTTGATATTAATTTCCATCAGTTGAATTTGATTTGAAGAAAGAAAAATTGTCTAAGATAACATTCTTCATTCAATCTAATATCATTTAGGAACTGCCTTTATAACTTTCTTTGGGAAACTTTCCTTTGTAAATTTCAATTCTATAGGTCTGGTTTCTGTCAGTCTGCCAAGCATGTCAAGTTATTCAGTGAAAAAAGTTGCACAGTTCCCGGGAGATATTCTTGTGGCTGATTTAGTGTCTTATTGTCTCAAGCGAATGGAGTAGATAAAGTAATATAATATCCAGTCATGATTAGGCCAGCCTCCCATTCTCCCCGTTATTACTATTGAAATTTCAATCATTCTTCTCTAAGGCCGATCACAAATTCACGGTGAATCTGATAAAACATTAAGTAATTAGATAACTGTTTATGAAAGTTTGATGTTCTATAAAGCCTGGGACGTCAAAATCACTCCAAATGACTCTTTGCATTGGGGCGAATAATAGAAGTGACAACTTGGTGGGACACTAATGGGAAAATAACGTCCCCAAATCAAATTGTCTCAGAGCGGCCCGGCTGAATTATTTACAACCGTAGTCTAACGACTGACTAAATTGGTACAGATTTGATGCAAAAATGGAATATTTGGTCTTGGATGAATATGAATAAGAAATGATATTTCTGTAATAAGCCATGATGGGTTCCGGCGGGCCAAAGATGACGGGCGACCTTTTGGCTTTATAAAGGGAACCTGTCAATGTTGAATCAATCGTACATTTATTACACACGTTTAGTTGGTCTGTTGGGATGGTTAGGGGGCAAATGGTTAGGGTGGCTACCCACTGAGTCCAGGGGTTTGTCTGATCATTCACAGCCAATTACACACTCTGCTGTCTACATCTATTACATACTACATTCTTAGCCTTATCAATATCATAACCTCCCAAACACTCTCACCAATTTCTACAATTAGAGAGACACTTGCACAGTTCCTATTTTAGAATAGATATATGAATTCCTTGTATGGTTATTATTTCGGGACCTGTTATCCAGTTACGATCTAAATTATGTAAGGTTTTAACACACAAAAGTGATTAATGGGTTTGAGAAGTTGAGTTAGTGAGGGTTTGTACTTAAATGATATTTTATACTTACTGATTACCAAAACTACTTTCTCATTCAGTTAAATTTTATGTGAAGTACGGTTTAGGTTTGTTGAAACTTTTGACCAGTAAGTCCATCAGTTTCATTTTTTGGTAGAATTATAGCAAAGTTTATTTACATTATTAAACTCATTATACATTGTGACTACCCCTCAGGAGTTTAAGCAAGTAAAGCATTTTAACAGCTCCAGAGATAGAGAATAAATTTATTATCAATCAATTTCTTAGTTCATTGTTCAAACCATCTTCAGGATTCTTGATGGAATGGACATTAAACCAAAATCTTACTTGAAATGAATGAATTATATTTGGCATTATCTTTATCCATGTAAATTCAAATTATTTTAGTTTTATTTGGAGATTTCCAAGCTTGATCACTGTTCTCTAACTTGAAACTGTCAAAATTTTTATTTCTTTTCTCCCCATGGTGTTATTTAATATTTGATATTAAAATTATTTACTTGTTACTTTTTATTACTTTTATTAACTTGTTACTGACATCAACTTTTTTTATTGACCTTGGATTCATTCATTTTCACTATAAAATCAGTTTAAGGCTGAAATCAATGACGTAACTATACAATATAATATTATAGGTCATTGACTGAAACATATCACATGAATCTTAGATAGAAAAAAAAATCTTGAGTTAGAAAAAAAAAATCTTGCACAAGAAAAATTAAAGCTTGGACAAGAAAAATAAAATCTTGCATGAAAAAAAAAATCTTGGATTTAAAACTTTTAAATCTTTAATTTTTTCCACTTTGGCGTGCCATACATGTATGATACCTCACATTTATGATGTGATCACCAATTTATTACCTAAGTTTGATAGCTGTGATTTCATGTCCACGACAATTTATTTTCAACACTAACCTGATACGGATTAGTTTAACCTACAATGTCAAATTTCACATAGTTAAATAGTCATAGCTATGTAGCTTTTCCCCGCTAAACATGTTCTTCTTTCACTTAGCATTACAAAACATGTGAACCCTCAAAGAAGGCAAATAAGTTCTAAATCTGGAGAATCATTCTTTGAGTTAATGTTTGCATGAGGGGATAAAAATTTGTTGTCATAGTGGTATGACCAAAAAGGAAATACATACAGGCTTTAATAAATCTTAAAATAGGGAATTGGTTAATTGTAATAAATACTTAAATTGATGAATTATAAGCAATTTAATTTTATGCAAATTATGCCACTCTACAATAAGTAGATTAAAGCGCCTGCAGCACAGACATTGATGTACTGCATTGGTTGAATAGCGTGTTGGAATACTGATCCTTGCAGGATTCCGTCCCTCTGCCAACCTCTGTTATAAAAGTCACTACCACTAGGTGAGCCCACCAATTACTGGAGTGTTTTCAACAAATTTCCTCACACTTTTCTACCATATAAATGTAGAGTGAGAAGTGAACAATTTACCATATATAAGTGAAATGCCGTACAGAATAACTCATGGAACACATGTTTTTCAGTTTAAATTCTTTATTTCCATAATGCTTTGTTTATTTTCAAATTATTTTTGTGTATGGGATTATAATTTTATCAAATGTTTTTGTAGTAATTTGGATTCCTGTAGATGTATTTTTGAAACCCGGACGCCTCTGTTAATCTCAGCATAGTGTCGGCGGAAAAATGTTCACTTTTTTTTACTCAATATTTGAGCAGTTGTATTGATATCTTCAGAAGTTAATTACAAATGGTATATAAATTTTTTTCTTGTTGAGATGTAGTAGTCTATTAACTTTTTTTCATTCATTATTTAAAAGTCTCACTTGAAAATAACTTTCATATACGTTACTGTACTAGAAGCTAAAATGGCGTATCATTTTTTTTTTTTTTAATTTTTTTTTCATCAACAAACTACACTTAGGCTTTTAATTTAGAAAATTAATCTCCTTTTAATTTTATAAATTGGCAGATCCGCTACTTTAATATGTGGCACTATCTATGATTTGCTTTGTAGTTATCATATTAAATGGAAATGAAAAATTTCTATCTAATTCATATGCTTTATCAGTAGCTGCTTTTTGCCTTAGTGTCTATCTCCAATTCTTTTAAGGTATCCTTGAAAGTAATTTTCATGATCTTAAGCAGTTGATGTGTAAATCCCCTCTCCTATGCTTTGCCCCACGGCCAGAGCTTGAGGCACTACAGATGGTTTTGTTCCCCATTTCAATTTGAACCAGGCTTCGGCCTAATTGGATGGAGCCTTTACTAATCGGCTACCTGCCTGCATCTCTCAGTCTTTAATGGAGTTGATATAAACACTTTTGTGATTAGCTAATTTCCCTTAGGGAGGACTGAGCCTTCCTTCTCTAGTACTGGGAAGTGGATCCAGTAGAGACTGAGAGCCAGCCAAGAAACCACTAACCCTTCTCCTGACAACACCCCAAAACAGTGGCGATTGATTAGGGAAGATATTACCACTTGGACTCCTCTTTGCTTCTTCTTGCCCCCCATCCATCACCAGTATATTGAAATGGCTTTCATCCTCTTCACATGTAAACAACAAACGACACCAACTACATTCCTGCTAACTCCCAAAGAAAAGACCCTTTCGTTTTAGTTAGATTCATTTTTTCTTAGCTGTCACTTTGTGTTCAACTAATCCCTTGCACTAACGGTTGTTCCCTTTGTAATTTTAGAAGCAGACAGTTCATTGCATAGTGGAAGAGGGGCACTTTATCCTAGAGATGTGAAATCAGTCAATTCCAGTAATTTGCCTAGACATTGTAATCTAATTCCTAAATGGTTTTCTCCCTCATAGATCCATTTGCTTAATTAGGCTAGCCCCATCCTTAGAGTGGCAGATGGATTTGGGTGAGATTAGGTTTTGCTGGAAAATGCAATGGTGTAAGTGCTTATTTCTCTGCTACTCTATAGTGTTTGATGTGCTCATGATGTGAGCTTATTGGGACAGCATTAGAGACGTTAGAGGGACTGCTGATAGAAAGTGGACTTGGAGCCAGCCTGCCGTCACCTAACCTTTCTTGTCCTCCAGTTTCAGAAGAGTTTTTTCCTCCTGCCTTTCAGGACATAGGTGAACATGTTAGGGTACCTGCCCTTTCTGGTTTAGAGACTGTAGAGAACTTTCACAAGGACAGTATTGGTTACTAAGATCACTGCGGGTAGACCGGACTGGCTTTAATAGGGCTACGAAGGGAGGTAATTACAGCACTTCCTCTTCTGTTCATGTAAGGAAATGAGATATATTAGACCTTAATTTTCTCATTTAAACTCCTTCGACCAGACAGTCTGGCAGCATGTGGCCTGCCCTCCACTGTTTATAAAGGGCTTTTGTTTCCTGGCAGGGTGTAACCTTAATTACCTTTAGCCTAATGAGTTACTACACGAGTTTGTTATTCTCATTACACCTGTCTTTACCTATAATATACAGGTGCTAATAACCAATCTAATTAAGGTTGATCCTAGGTCAATTGACAACTGTCAATGGAGATGTTCATGTACCACCCTGACTGGATCATTTATCACTTTCTTTTTCACCATTTAACTTCATCCAGATACATATAGCATACTAAACATTTACAGTTCTATAATTTATTTGTGTTGTTAACTGATGTAGCCAAATTTTATCAGTAGATCAAACAGATTTTAAATAATTTGAAAGCGATCTATGCTGTAAAGGACATGTAAAGTATATAATAATTCTGTGTGTTTGCTATGGGCTCAATTCGCTTTAACTTATTTGAAAATGTTATTGTATTGTGGGAAATAGGCACACAAAAAAAAAAAAAATAGCCAAGACATTTAAAAGCAGAATTTTCTATAATAACTATACAGAAGCAGTCATAAAACAAAATATCTGTAAAAGAATTTCTCATAGCTAGTTACATTTATTTTTTAGGATTGACCAATTTATTTGTGTATTTCGGGGGTATTTTGTTTAACTCTCAGTACAAGTTTAACACATGTATTTTAAGGCCCATGGTTCCAGCCTTACATGGTATCGGCAAAATAGGATTCATCTCTTATTTTAATCCAAGAAATCCAGCCTAACCTGTTGTTTTCTTGTTTGTTTTTCATCGTGGTTCAGAAACTAATATTCAAAGTGATATTGAGCTGGGATGGATGGTTAACCCGTGATATCTTTACCCAGTTATGTGATCTTTGCCCAAACAAATAATATTTATTCAGCAATACTTGTCTTCTCTCTGTCTATAAGAAGTAGAAAGATAGAGGGGGGAGGCTCTCTGTCTGTGTAATCACTACTGTGAGTCAATGTGGCATGCTGCTACATTAAGTGAAATGACCTCAAGTACACCATACAACTCCCACCACACTAACCTATAATTTTTCACTTCACTCAGTGCCGTAAACATCAAGTCTAAGATATATTTTTGTGTGATTTTTTTTATTATTGTGTGTTCCTTTTAGTTTGTAAAATTTTGTGGATACAACCTCTCAAGTTATATTTAAACATTCTTAAGTTAGTTTTTTTGATAACTCACTAAATAGATGTCATCTTATTTTTTGCCTGTTACAAGATTTTCTTTACTAACAGTGATCTGGGAATGTATTTATTTTCATTCCTTTCCTTTTAGCAGCCATTGAAGTCTTCTCTGTTGATCTGAGATGCCAAGTTATATAAATAAGGTTGGGTTGATGTCCTGTAAACATTGCCCAGAGATTATACCCTAATAATCCTGGCACCGTTAAAATCAAACTTGGTTTTTGTTTTTCTTTACATGTTAGGAGGGTCTTGACATTATATACCACTAAATTTGTGTCTATATATACGAGTGATCATGTGTTGTCCCCTAGCCATATCATCATTCGGATATATGATAGTTATAAAAATCTTTCTAGAAACCCCATGGAGCAATTGAAATGATTGGTTTATATTGATTAGATGGGCCTAGAATATTAACAAAAAATATTCTTAGTGTGCAATTCAATGCCTTCAGTACTGATGGCCTAACTTTATAAACTGATTATTAATTTTAACTAACTGAAGAGTAAAGTAAAGACGCCTATGTGTCTTTGTAGTGAGAGAACAATGTGCTGCAATGTGGCACATGGGACTCAAAAAGGTGCTACCATAGACCAGCAATGCTGCACATGGGACTCAAAAAGGTGGCACCATAAACCAACAATGTGGCGCATGGGACTCAAAAAGGTGGCACCATAGACCAACAATGTGGCACATGGGACTCAAAAAGGTGGCACCATAGACCAACAATGCTGCACATGGGACTCAAAAAGGTGCTACCATAGACCAACAATGTGGAACATGGGACTCAAAAAGGTGGCACCATAGACCAATAATGCTGCACATTGGACTCAAAAAAGGTGGCACCATAGACCAACCATGTGGTGTCATGTGCCATCAATGTTGTATCATGGGCCAATAAACAATGTAGCATCATGGACCTGCACAAAACCCAATATTCCATTGTATTGTCAAAATTTTTCTCTAGTAAAGATTTTCATCCTATTTTATACTGGAATAATTCTGTGATTTACAGTGAATGATGGGTGGCTACAGCTATGTAATAATGATATAGATCAGCATCTAATGTTTGGTATAGTATAGGAGATATGGCCGATAAATGTCCCTATTCACTGTAGTCCCTCAGCAAACTTTACTCCATAGCCTGGGTGCAAACTTTGCCTGTAATAAATAGTTAGCTTTTTCAATTACGAAACAAAAAAGCAAGGTGATTGGTTTTTGGCTGTGAGTTTCTATGTTTTCCGTTTTCCACTGTTTGTTTAGGTTTTGATTGAGCTGAGTAATCTTGTTAAGGCAGTGTGTTTTACTATTTGTTTGAATTAGACTGTAGATGGGAATTCCGATAGCTATCAGCCTGTGTAAACAGTTTCTATCCAATTAAGATGGGAATAAGCTGACTAAGGGAGCTAACCCAGTACATAGACACATATATACACTCTGTCAACACCCCTCCATTTCTAATCATTTCTGGCTTTCATAACATAATTATAATTAATTTATCTCATATTATATAAGCAAGATACCTATTTTGACTTGGTCATTAAACCTGATGTCTGTTTCGAGCTGTATAAGAGAGATTTTTTTATGGGTTTTTTTTTTTCTCTTTTTTTTTTTGTGTGTTTTTTTTTCTTGTCCATGCCACATTTTTACTGTTTTTCTCATTCTTAAAAACATTTTAAATTAAAATGTCCATTTAGTTTTAAGCGTAAACATTATTTTCTGTAATGAAAAAGAAATTCAATTTTTCCATAAATTTCTGTAAAAGCAAGGACAAAATTTTCTGTTATTTACTCTGGCTGATATGTGGGGTTTAACCTGGCTTGACGACAGGAGGTGACGTTTACGAGAGGTTAGCATCAGGCCAAGCTATTGATTTTTCAGGTCACTTCCTCATCTATCTTAGGTGACGAGACTATAGCCAAGAACAGTAACTCCTTCATGACTGCCATGGTCCATTCTACACAACAATGTGTCCTATCCTATTCATGGAATATACCTGTGTCTATCTTTCTCAGATCTTTCTGTCCAGTAATTATCAATCTTCAGGTAGTCTATTGTCAGCATAGGTATAATTAGATTCACAAATGATTGGCCTATTGATGAAGTGACCCTTTTGAGAGGATGGACTTTAAACACAGAAGAGTTAATGACATATTGACCAAGTGTCTGTATACTGCCACTAGGTGTTACCTGGTGTCTGTATACTGCCACTGGGTGTTACATTATGTCTTTATATACCACTGGGTGTTACCTAGTGTCTCTATACTGCCACTGGGTGTTACCTAGTGTCTGTATACTGCCCTTGGGTGTTACCTAGTGTCTGTATACTGCCACTGGGTGTTACATTGTGTCTGTATATACCACTGGGTGTTACCTAGTGTCTCTATATTGCCACTGGGTGTTACCTTGTGTCTGTATACTGCCCTTGGGTGTTACCTAGTGTCTGTATACTGCAACTGGGTTTACCTAGTGTCTGTATATTGCCACTGGGTGTTACATTGTGTCTGTATACTGCTACTGGGTGTTATCTTGTGTCCGTATACTACCACTAGGTGTTCCCTAGTGTTCACTTGTGTCCGTATCCTGTCACTGTGGATTCATTTGTGTCCATATACTGCCACTGGGTGTTATGGTGTGTCTGTAAACTACCACTAAATGTAGGTTCATTTTTACCCTTGTGCCAGAGGGTCTATATGCCATAGCAAGCAGTTATATATCGTCACTCTTGCAAGACAGGAAAGAGGAGCTACATGTCATATGAAGCTGTTATATATCCTCACTCCTGCAAGACAGGAAAGAGGTGCTACATGTCATATGAAGCTGTTATATATCCTCACTCCAGCAAGACAGGAAAGAGGTGCTACATGTCATATGAAGCTGTTATATATCCTCACTCCTGCAAGACAGGAAAGAGGTGCTAGATGTCATATGAAGCTGTTATATATCCTCACTCCTGCAAAACAGAAAAGAGGTGCTACATGTCATATGAAGCTGTTATATATCCTCACTCCTGCAAAACAGGAAAGAGGTGCTACATGTCATATGAAGCTGTTATATATCCTCACTCCTGTAAGACAGGAAATGGACACGGGTCTACATATCATATGAAGTTGTTATATACCCTCACTCCTGCAAAACAGGAAATGGACAGGGGTCTACATATCATATGAAGCTGTTATATATCCTCACTCCTGTAAGACAGGAAAGAGGTGCTACATGTCATATGAAGCTGTTATATATCCTCACTCCTGTAAGACAGGAAAGAGGAGCTACTTGTCATATGAAGCTGTTATATATCCTCACTCCTGTAAGACAGGAAAGAGGTGCTACATGTCATATGAAGCTGTTAAATATCCTCACTCCTGTAAGACAGGAAATGGACACGGGTCTACATATCATATGAAGCTGTTATATATCCTCACTCCTGCAAGGCAGGAAATGGACAGGGGGCTACATGTCACATAAAGCTGTTAAATTGTCTCACTCCTGCAAGACAGGAAATGGGAAGGGGTACCATACCATAGGAAGCCCTGATATATCCTGTTTGTGACGACTGCTCAGCCGATGTGAAGTCTCTATGAGTTAGTGAAGGTTAACATGTGAAGTAAAGAAAGGTCTAAGGTGTACTGTATCCACAGTTAATTAACTAAGGTGTTAACTGGTGGCCAAGACTTGTACACCTTTTCTAAAGTCGTTATTACTTTGTCAACAGACTGACGGACATGAACACCAACACTTGATGTAATTCAATAGACTGGTTAATGACTGGCTTCCTAACAAACTGCCACCAACCCTAACTTGTCTACTCGCATTGGCGTCTTTGTTAATCTCTCAGCTTCTAGACAATCTGTATTACACCAACTTAACATTCTCCCCTAGTAGTATTGCTTTAAAATGGACAAATTTTCAGCGAGGAAATGTTGAGCATAATGCGAGCTTTGTATTAAAGTGTGAAAGGACATACAAAAACCTTGGATTTCAAATTGTCCGAATGTAGTAATTTTGATGCAGGTCTTAATTAAATCATATTCATAGTTTAACACAATTTGTCCATATTATTCTTATTACCTTCTGAGGGATACAGTGAAATTTGAATACAATGTCTCATTTTGCCTTTAAATTGCAGGGTATTGTTTGACAAGGCATGACTAGAAGCATATCTATTCAACATTTTGTTTAACTATTTTGAACATGCAGTTTGTGACTAACAGCAGTTTGTTTGTATTTTTTTGTTTTCTTTGAATATTCCGTGCTGTAAAATGTACAGCAGTTGATAGCATATCTTTATGTGATTTGGTTTGTGTTATATAGTTTGGAGATACATGTAGTGAACAGTTAAATGTTTGTACTGGAAAAAGGGTGTTTTATTTTACAATGAAACATATATTGTTTGTTAACAGGTGACCATTTGCTTGGTTTAGTTTGAATGCCTGTAAACAACAAGATACATGTACAATTGAGCGGGTCATTGGTTGCTTGTTACATTCATTCTTTGAATAAGCTGGATGCTACAATGTTTGCAGTTGAACATTGGATTGGCTTGACTGTAAACATGTAACCTGTAAATCTCTGTATGTTTTAAATCAACTGGTTTCCCCTGATATTAATAATAAAAACAGTTGAATGCACTGTATAGAAATATCAAAAGGTAAGTAAATATATACATTGGCTGTAAACAGGAATAATAATCAGTACAATGTTTGCAGTTGTACATTTGATTCCATTGGCTGAAAACATGTATTATGATCAGTACAATGTTTATAGTTCTACTTTTGATTCCATTGGCTGTAAACATTACTAATGAACAGTACAATGTTTATAGTTGTACATTTGATTCCATTGGCTGTAAACATGTATAATAAACAGTACAATGTTTATAGTTCTACTTTTGATAGCATTAGCTGAAAACATATATAATGAACAGTACAATGTTTATACTTGTACATTTGATTCCATTGTAAACATGAATAATGAACAGTACAATGTTTATAGTTGTACATTTGATTCCATTGGCTGTAAACATGAATAATGAA
>JARFOD010070738.1:0-22394 GCA_031763545.1 Mopalia muscosa
CCCCCCCTCTCCCCACCCAAAACAAACAAACACAAAACCATATTGATTGAACAAAAACCAAACGATAGCTAATTTTTTTAAAACCCACTCCCCTTCTCCCCCTATATGGCCTTCCTTTCTGAGAATTGTACTATCGATACACAATTTTGTTCACAACATTCGTATTTCCAGTACTTTTCGTCCTACTCGACAGCCCATAGCGAACTAGTGTTTACTTTAGATTTGCTATTTAAATCTAGAAAAACAACAGCAATATGGCAAAGTTCAAAGTAAAAATTCTTTCAACTTTATCACTAGTCTGTTTTTGTTTCTTAATAAGAAAAACAAGGGAAAAAAACCTCGGATTTTATAAGCACTTCTGCTTTAGTACATATAGATAGATACTATGATATCGTCAGCCATTATGACAAATGTATAGCTCAAAGCATAGTTAAAAAAAAAAACTCGTGTAAAATATTGTTAAAATATTTACCTGAATTTAACAGCAATTAGACAGAATCCTCTGCTTCCGCTCTGTTATTCCTGTGGGAATCTCAAAGCCAGCCGCATATATCCCTCAAAACACAAACAACGCAGAACACAACACTTTGGTTTAAATTAAGACTTTCCTTGCTGGTACTAAAATTATTTAGGATTCCAAGAAGTTGAGAAATAATGGTGCGCTCCTCATTGAAATCAAACTGTCCCGTCCGATATTGCCCGGTACCTGGACATGGTCAGTATGGAATAAAGGGAAAAGTCTATAAGAAAAAGACGTTTAGACTAACTGGTGATTTGGTAAAGCCGAATCAATAGCTGTCGTTCTAACCAGTTTTCATACAGCCGGAGACAAGCAAGTTTGGTCCCTCTCGAGTTGAAATAATCGATAAATTCTACTGGGACATTAAAACGTCCCAGCCGAATTGTCACGGATAGGTTTGTCGCCAAGGCGACCAGGTAAACCGCAGTTTGTGCTGTTTGTTAAGTTCACCAGACGTCGATACACGAAGACTATAATGTAAACGGTTTTTGTACAGAAATTACTTGTATCAGTGTTTCATATAACGAAAAGGCCAATGAATCTAGTTGTCTAAAACTGTGCCCTTAGCATACAAGTCACGTGTTAATATTGATGTAGCTTATAAAAAGACACGCATCACATTCACGAAACAATGCAAAACGATCAAGAGAAACATCAAAGTAAAAGAAAAACTGTTCACGCTGTATACAATTGTTTATTTAGAATTTTGTGTAAGAATTTAGCTTAGGCTTGTATCCTAGTCTAATTCAATACTGAATACGGTACGCGACGGAGTGATATAAAATATTACAGTTAAATAGATATCTATAAGGAAGTCAGTCAGTTTTGTTGTTGACAATATAAATATTTTCTTCTTGTGTTGAGAACAAGTACGTGCAGTTTCCAATGACTATAGTGATCTTAGAGAAGAAATTTATTTTTTTTATTCAGAATTATTTATATAAATAATTTATATGGTACAGATCGAGGTTCTACATTCAGTCTACAACCACTTACTTTTGGAACGTTCTTATGTCTTATATACATAATTTATCTATCTATTTATCTCGTTACCAGCACTTAAAAAAAATTAAATCTGTATTGATACCATGATTCATTTGTATTTTATATCCTCAAGTAGTCTGGACATTTTATTATTTCGAAATCTTTTGCAGTAGCCCATAGAAAGTCTAGCTTTGACTGTATACACTATTCCATGGGGACAAAATTAATAATTTCTTTATTCTTACAACACAAAAGTATGATGCCATTATCAGTCCTTTAGCGGTTCTAATACTGTCAAATTGATTTTTGCTTTCGACCGCAGATTACATGTCAGGGGACATAACTTTGTTATGCTTCCTAAAAAGCCCAGCAGGTGGCACTATAGCGACAGACAAATATTTAACAACAACAACGTTCTTCCGAGAACTGTCATCATTTCGAGTATTTCGTAAGTGCTTTCATGGATTTTGATAGCGAATGACAATGTTGTTGCAACTATGTTCTCAGATGAAAAGTGAAATTGACGAATGAAAAAGTTTTAAAAGTTGTGATTTTTTGTTGGAACACGAGTTCAACTTGCTCAACACAGTAAAACTAGATGCGACTCTCTTTGGAATGTATTTACGGTCAACGAGATACGAAGTTAGGGTGAACGAAACTTGTGGAAAGCTTTTGAAATAAGGCCTGCCTCTGAATCAGAAATTATATTGAATCCATACGACCTTTTACCTTGCTTTGAATATTCATCGGCGTGTTTAATACATTAAACCTAGATCCAGGTATAGCCCTTAACGTCTTATCTTTCCCATTTTCTTTTGGCCATGTTATATGTCAGGTATCGACGTCATAACTCGATGCCTCATTATTCTGGAAGGAATCTACTGCAGTCCCTTTCATATTGAATTGAGTCGGTCCATAGGTGCCAAATAGTGGCATAAAGTATTATTGGTAACAGTCATTTTCGATACTTTGTCGTCGGTATTTCACATAAACCAGCCATCAATATCCAAAAATTCGCTTTTCATTGGTTAAAAGTTTGGCTTAGGCTAGTCCTGATATAACTGAGAATTCATATACATATATAGCCTAACAGCAATTCTCAGGTATGATTTTTTTTATGCACAAAGGCCTTCTTGTAACAGCAGCTTTTGTCCCCCTAAATTTGAAAGTAGACTGTCCCGGAAGTTTCACTACAACACTCTTGGACGAATCTAATTTCAAACTGAGGCGGTGACCAATAGCTGTTATATTGTAAATTCTTACACACTAGATTGTTTTCCACCTGATTTCTTGACAAAATTTGTTCTGATTACCATAAAAGACGATGCAAACGAAAGAGTAAAAGTTCTGGATTACTGTGGTGGTTGTATTTTGAAAATATATGTGATTTCAAGGACACAGGATCTGCAAATAGACTCGTGAGTTGAGTACGCAAAACATCATCAGAAAATCATAACTGAGATTAAGCCGTTAGGCTGTATATGTATATGAATTCTCAGTTATATCAGGACTAGGCTTAGGCCAGTGTTGATAGTAAATATGGTAAGCGACAGGGTTATGGCAAGTGTCGTTAAGATGGGGAACCGTGAATGCAGATAACTTTGCTTTATGAAACATTCTGAAGGTAAAGTAAAGATTGTCCTAACCAGCATTTTATCTATATTCAACATTAACAAAATTTTCTTTTTCTTTTAGGATATTCAATTGAAGAACTGCTGCCAATAAGGGCTTAACTGTCTTGTAAGTATAAGCTATACCCAATGGATGCCGATCTTCAAAGTTTGAAAAGTCTGTAAAAAGTATGTATTTTTTAAAAATACTAATAGCTACATGTATGTGTAAATTTTTTCTATTTTATCTTACCAAGCATTTATTTCGTCATCCTTCCATTTTTTACATAACCTACTTCATTATGGTCCTGCAAAAGCCCTCTATTTGTCTCCTTTTTGGCAATTCACTTTTCTGACCAACAATGAAATCAACCCAAGGCATGAAACTAAAATAGTATTACATTTTTCCAAATTCCAATAAAATTCCCCACCTTTATATTGTAATCAATTGACCCTGCTTAAGTGCTGGGCTTTTCTCTCATTTTGCAGAGGGTTGGGTGGTGTCAGAGCTAATGGGCCGATCTGTTTGTCCAGTAGTTGTCTTGTCTTTCTTTATTGCCAGTTGTTAGGGTGGTTTCTGTTACCCATTGTGCTGGCATGCTGTCATTTGAGTGAAATAACCTTAAGTGCACCGTTAAACTCCAATCAGTTGACTGGTCAACGTTAATAATGGTTCAGGTTATCTCCCTTATGTACCCATGGTCATACTTAGTGTGGAGGCCTACATTACTTTAAACGCTTTACCACTCAAAAATTTGAGTTTGTCTGTCAACCTCTAGTAAATATACCTGAGAAAGTTTCAGGATGTGGTAATGGTTATTGTTTGGGTAATATTTGCAAGGTTTCCTCACATTTTCTTGGCCCGTGGCTGTGGCTTAGTGGTAGCATGTGTGCTTAATAATCCTATTCAAATTTACCGTTCACAGGATCGAGTCTGTCTGTCTACCATCAGGTATATGAGTGAGTCACACGGTGTGGATCCTGCTATTGCGGGGGTGGTTTTGACAAGGTTTTCTCTTGGTTTTCATCGTAATTACTAATGAGGCTGGGAACAGTGTGAAGTGGACCATCCATTGTCATATAACTTAATAAGTGAAATACCCTCGACTGGACCTTGAGTTTGACGTTAAACCTCAATCAAACATACAAACAAATCCATTTTTCTACCAAATTTAAGTAACGCACAATGTGAAGTGGACAATTGATCATCATATAAGTGAAGTACCATAGAGAAGGAGAGAACCCCAACCAAACAAACACTACACTGATGTACGGTACTGTAACATGTTTTGTCGAGGAAGTATAGAATAATATTCAGGCCCCTCTTCCGATGTATAAACTGATCAACGGAGCACCCAACTTGTCTTTTCATATGCCTTTGTCCTGTGATAGTCCTGCCCTGTTTTGATACTGTTTGGTACCAAGAAAATCTTTGGTTGTTACCAATGTAACTTAAACTAATTGGGCTGGCCCACAGTCTTACAATAAGGTGAAGTAACCATATGAACGCTGTAAACCCTCAATCAGAAACTTCCTTGTTTTAACTGTTGTTTGTTCTTGCAGGGAGAAAACACACTTTCAAAATGGAATCTGCTGACGCTAATGGCCCGGAACAGTCCCCTGATGTCAAAGTTCCACGAATCCCGGCACCTCCCCCTAACCCCAGACATAATAAAGGGCGCCTTGGTTCTGACGGGGATACTGAAGATCAGGCTCTCAATGAGTCGTCACCGTCTGATGATATGTCCACCAGTGCTCAGCTAGAGGTGTCATTGGAAGAAGTCCAACCCACAGTTCCCCAAAGTTCTGTTACAACACCTACAGTACTTTCCTCTTCTGACAACAACAACGACAAGCCACCAGAGGGAGCTGGTATCCCAGTGTATTACAGCAAACAACAGGGAGATGTTGCCGTCAGAACTGACACTGTTCAAACTCAACCCAACGGCCAAAGGGTCATTCAAACAAGCCATTATTACACACAGCCAAACCAATTTGAAAACGAGCGGCCATTAACACAGCGCTATCAACGTATTTTGAAAGCCCTGTCACTAGCTGCTTTGGTGGTTTTCTTTCCTACTGGAATTCCAGCAGTGTATTTCGCCTTCAACACAACGAAGCTTTTCAACGAGGGAATATTGAGAGGTAACATTGATAAAGCTCGAAAATTTGCAAAGAGGTCGGAAAAATTAATCATCTTTTCTTTCCTGTTGGCAATTTTAGTTATTATTTTATCATTAGCCTTGTATGAAAGAACAAAATGGACAGAAAGTGACATTTCTCAGCATAGAATACTTCCACATTCCTCGTAGAATCAATGACATTTTTTAGAATCCTTGATGAAGATACAACTTGTTTTCTGGTTAGATTTGATGTCGTTGCTCAAAATTTTAATAAGAAGACTAGTATTTCCATTTTGTTAAAAGCTGAGTTTAAGAGAAATTATGCCAGTATATTTTGCCACTGAATGTTAATGCATTCCGAACAGTCATTTAATGCCCTCTGGCTAAGGGTAGTTTGTTTGGAGAGTAGCAATGCTGTCTTTAGCTAGCTCTGGAGGAAGATTAACTTTCCTTCATAATGAAAACACTTCACATTTTATGTTTATACCAGGATGGATAATTCTTGGAACACGCCGTTGTCATATAAGTGAAATACCCTTAACCATGGCATAAAACAACAATACATCAATCAATCATAATTTTGTTGTGCCTAGGCATTGAAGGAGCATTATTTTTCCACCGTCCAATCAGTGAAGTAGCCTTCGGAATGCCTTAAACACTAATTAGTCAATGGTCATGGTTGGGACAAATTCGTGTGTTTTTTGTTTTTTTAGTGTGTTTATAATGCGATAAGAATTTAAGTTGGCTTAAATGTCAAACTTTCTTTGCACCTAATTTATTTTGCCATCAGAATCACTTGAATGACAGCACTCAAACTTAAGCAACACGATTTTGAATAATGTCATATTGTTTCAAAGTGGTAATGCTATTTTTACTTCTGACCATTGTCAGAATATTTGATGTTTTTAGTAGTACTGAATGTGCGATAAAAGAACAGAAACCTGGATAAAAAAAGCTGCGTCTGAACACACTATAAGACATGTCATTAAATATGAGATATTATAAAGTAGGACATTTGATTGGCTATAGATAAGTAACATAATAATATACGTCTGTTTATCTGAGTATAATAACCGCAATATTATACTGTTACAAGGTTGTGGCTCTTTTTATTGATCAATGGTACTGGTTTTTTTAATAATGTTGATATGTAATCAATATAATTTTTATGTTATCAAATATGAACTGATCATAATAATATTTGGGTGTGGCACGGTGTTGATGATTTTTTAAATGGCAGTAAATGTATGTCACAATGTTCTCTAGCCGATGGTTTTATTCCAAAACACTCTGTTATTCTTTTTCTCAACATAACATACTGTACTCCTCCCTCGTCTGGGTTCATCCAGAAGTTGAAAATTGCCAGCCCTAAAGCTATACTTGAACAAAACCAAACCCATTTGGTACGGTTAACTTTATATTTTAATTAATATTTCATAAATTTTTCAAATATATATGTTGCCCTAGGCTGGATTGAACAAAAACAATGCAGGTCTTTCCATGTTCTGATAGTGATCACTTTCCTGCATACAAAACACTCTTGCTCAAACATTTCTGTGAGCTGTTTTAAGCTCTCGCAGATTTTCTTTAGTATTATGCTGAATGGAGGTCACTCTCGTCATTTATGAAAAATCTACTTTAGAAATCAAAAGTATGGTGTACAAAGTGTTCTTCATTTTTTATGTTACTGGGTGTCCAATTTTAACAGTTTCCCCTATCTCCTGACTCCTGCATTTTAAAGTTTTTTTTAAACAGGGTGTCCAAATGTGGAAAAGTTCAATTCAGGATGTCCATTAGGGTGGATGGAAACCCCTCTGCCTAAAGCCCTTGGTACTCAGGGTGTGTTTTTAAGCTCACGTCTTAAATTTTTATGGAAAGTCCTGCTAATGTTTGGACTTACAGTATATCGAATTCTATAATACCAGTAAGATTAGCCTAGAACTGATTTCTGATGTAATCAGTTGAAATTGTTTTTGAAGGCTTTCACTCCTTAAAGCTGGTGATCTGAAAAAAATGTACTCTTTTTGTGTATTTTTAAACCACTTGTATTTTATTTTTATACCCTGATAATATTCTCCATAAGTGTGATGTAAGAGATTATTTTTGTGTAACTTTTTGTTTTATCACCATTATTTTTACCTGTATGTACTCCAATTTATGGATCTCTCAAATATACAGGTATTAAGTATAATATCAAATGCATTAACATGGTCATATACAGGTACCGTAAAACTTCCAACATTTTGGGCACTTAATAATGTGGCTGCTATCAGTAGATGTACATTACCTAAGTTTGCATGATAATCTATCTATAGGTTGTCTCCCTTGAGTGAGACCAGGGTCCGGGGCCCATTTCACAAAGGATTTTAGCTTATGTTGAGTTTAACTTCCATAGCAACACAATGTCTTTTGCACTGGTGGTCGTCATGGTATTTATGTTTTGTGTAAGCTAAGATCGCTGTGTAAAACAGTAGCTGGATTTAACCACAGAACTGGCCTGCCCCTATGTTACACTATATGTTTATTGCACTTCGTGAATCTCATTATAATACTTTGGTTTATGTTGTCCTATATTGACCTCGGTTTATTTTTTTTATGCCTTTATATTATCTCATATATGAATCTGGTATTTTTTGAGATTGTGTTATTTTCCTGCTTGAAATTATTAATATGTTGCATGATATTACAGAGTACAGCTATGATCTAACTATAATGTATTATACAGGGATGTTGTCAAATCTTTGTAGCAATCTTGATTCATATGGCTTGCCAATATCCGCCCAATTTCTATGCAGGATCCGGACAGGGTGGATGGTTGATAGGCAGTGGGTCAACATGACCTTTGCAAAGTTTATCCAAACATTGATGATGTTTATTGGAAATTACATGAATAACCGTAGGCTGGCGACAGCTTTCTTGCTGCTCTGGTGTTCTCAGCGCTATTAAAGGGGCAACATATCTGTTTCTGGTGTCTTCGTATTACATCCTGTGATTGTCTAGTCAGGTTTTGTCTCTCTCTGTTGACCTGTGATTGAGTCCGACCATGTGGCTCTGACAATCAGGGGGTGGTTTTTCTGATGTTTCCTTGTGGTGTTTTCGTAATGTTTATGCAAGAAATGGACAATCCATCATTATATAAGTGATATACTCTAGTGTACGATGCAAACGAACCAATATTATTCATGAGGCCATTGTCGTAATCTTTTCTAGAATGCCTAAAAATCGGTGAGAAAACCAAATATTTGCATTTTTTCTTGGTTTGCTGATTTTTTAAGTACATAAATGTTCTTTTGTGAAAAATAAAGCAAATTGCTGTAAGATATAGTCCTGGAAGACAAAATTCCTCAAACCCAGTAGCAAAAATGGAAATACAAATTTTGACGAAGACTGCAAACAAATTGTGAAACCTACAAATCAGCCCTTCTAAATTAAGTTAGCATAACAATATGGAGACCATGTTCTAACCAGCTATATTACCCATAAGAGTTTGATCATGGCTGTACTGCTAGTTATGATATTCATATATGCATTTGTCATTTAGCATGTTGCCATTATCAGTATTTGGCTATATGTACACCACTTATTACGAAACTCTTAATATAGCATATCCTGTCCATTTTGGCATCTTTTATTTTATTTTATCATATTTTTAAAATCCTTGTTATTTGATGAAGTGGCCGGTATATTTTATTTTTGTTTTAAATAAATCATAATACGGGGTTGTGGTGAGGGGTGGGGCGTGGTGTGGGGTGGTCAGGAGCAAGCTTCCTGTTATCCTTGTACTCTCAGAAGTAAGGCACAGCATGAAACATATTTAAAATTCCTACACTGTCTAATTTAATTCCATCAAGGCTTGAAATACGGTAAACATTTTGATTGGTTTTTTTTTGGTCAAAGTGAGTTCAATCAGTTTTTTGTTATTACATAGCACTCAGGCTGTTCAAAACTGTTCAAAGTGTTTGTCTACTGATTTTGAAAAATTGAATTTATCTACATTTCAGTTGAAGTTTGAATTATTAAATAATTTTGTACTGTTTTTGATGACTGCAAATTTATGTTGAAGAAATCAACAAAGTAGTGACAAATTCAAATGAAAGGTATGTTGAAAATTATAGAGGAGGAAGTTACAAAAGGAAAATATTACAGCACAGCGTAAATATTATATAAGGTTGTATATATGTGTTTCAATTGTTTTAAATGTATGAAAAATATTAATATATACATATTCTATTATAGCATGTAAATATCATGGTATATATTTTATAAATGATATATTAAAACATCGGTGGCGTTCTTTCAGTAGTTAACATAACGGCTCACTGATACTCCTTCGATCATCCACTCCCAGGTTTTAGTCCCTAAGCTGACCACCGCTTTATAAGGGAATTATTGCAAAGTGCTTTGAATAGGGTTTCTTCCTAGTCCAAGAAACGTTCATGGACTTGTTCTTGGGAATTTCTTAAATATATGTGGGGATCGTTCAAGCAGCTTCCAGGCATATCTCCTGAGAGATCCAGGAAGATGGAGAGTGTCATGACTGTATGCAATCCTATTTTTTGTTCTCACTATTTTTATCTTCATACAATCAGATCACATTATACCATAATCATAAAAGCACAATATATAAGAAATAAGGAAATGTATGTTTTTATGTTTTAATAAGTGTCAAAATCAACAGGTGAAATCGCCTGTAATAAAGCACTTTCCACGAACAAACACATGAATCTAAACAACTTCTTGGTTTATTTATCACAATGTTTCAATCCCATTTCAGAGATAGTTTTCAAGTGTTTTCATAAATGAAAAGGATCTCTGAAATGGGATTGAAACATTGTGATAAATAAACCAAGAAGTTGTTATCCATATGAATCTCATATTAGTTTTATGTTACCCAACAAGAACAAAATGGTCTATCTTAACACAAAAAATATATACAGATATAAATTCCTTGTGTTTTTTGTACCAATCATTTATGTTTAATACACCAATAGGCATAACAGCTGAAATACTAAGACGGTAGACCAAAGTCACAACTCAGATAAATGATAAAATATTCATGCTAAGTTTCGAAACTTAACATGCATAGCTTGTCAATTCTCGGAGTTGTGATTTTGGTATAGTATTTTAAATTATTACGTGAAAATGATAGTTTAAGGTGTTATAGTATACACAAAAAGTGAATATTAAAATAGGTAATTTTGCCTCCACATAAGTAAAAGTAACAGGAAAGGCATATATATGAACATGGGTTGGGGTCACTTTTTTTATAAAAGAATATACATATCAGTCAGAAAATAATTGTAAAAGAATTTTGTAAAAAAAAAAAAAAAAAAAAAATGTACATAATGGTCAGGAAAAGCACATAAAAAATATTTTCTTACACATAAATTTTACTTCTTGGGTAGGCTGGTCTGCCAAACTTATTACAACAGGGCATAATCAGAACTTCATCTGCAATCAATTGAAATGTAGACTGATAGGAGGAAACAGGGGTGCCACCAAGTTTGACAAAATCTATACAGCTCTTCCCCTATTATTATATACATTATTAGGTAACAAACTAATTGTAAAGCTAATAGCAGACATTTGGCAAAAAAAAGTTTTTTTTATTTAAATATGTTATTATTTTCTTTTCTATTCACTATTTGTAAAAATTCTTCAAATGTGACTTATTGAACCCAGAGTTTTTATGTAGGGCATTTGTCATGGTGTAATTATCAAAGGGAGATAATTCCGTCTATTTAGCCTAACACACAGTCAGAACATTTAGGTCATCAATTGTTGATTTAAATAGCGATACTGCTTTACATTTTGGAAAGATTTTTTAATTGTCTTGACACTTTGAAACTATTCCAAGTGTGATATTTACTAAATCAGGAGGTGTTATTTATATTTGTTACAGTAAAAGAATTTCCTTTCCCCTTTTTAAATCTCTTTCCAAATGTTTATTTATTAAAAAAAATAATCATTTTTTGTTATCGTCCTTAAACCCTTAACATTTGGAACTAAAGCTTTTTCTTTTTATGTAAGGTAATTTGAAGAATTGTTCAATATTTGTTCTCCCTAACTTTGTGTGTTTCTGTTTCCATAATCTGATCTATTATTTGTTTCCTTAACATATGTGCTTATTTTTAACCAATTTTCGATTCTGTCTCAATGGGGATCGCCAGTGGACAAAAAGGTAGACAACTTTGTCACCTGTATAATAGGTAGAGGCATCATTGATTAACAATAGCATTCTATTGAATATTCATACCATGCTATTGTTAGTCAATGAGATGGATTACACTTCCTGTTATATGGGTTACATAGTTATCTCCCTTGTCCTTCACTGGCTGTCTCCATTTGTTGTTTTCCTATTTTTGATACTGTCTATCCGGATTATGGGAGTGCTCACTTTTTGCTCTATTTTTTTCCATATAAAATTATATAACATTATTTCAAAGGAAGTGGTCTAAACCAGATAAAAATAAAAACATAAGGATATTTATACAACTTTGTCAAATTAAGGGGGGATACATAGAGCTTTTTGTGTATGACTGCACAAACATTATGAAAACATCTCCTGGCAGAAATCTCCCTACCTCTAAATGTAGCCAAACACAAATTCAATTAACTAGTTAAAATACCTTTTAATTGTTATCTATCCCTATCAGGCCTTCAGGGGAAACTGATTTTTTTTTTACACAAATGTCAGCATTATAAACAAAGCCTACAAATATTGTTCAAAGCTCAAAACATAAATCAAAATCATTCCATTTGGTGTAGAACAAAATTCAAAACAAAATGTAAAGCTGAGCACATTTTAAGCTTTAAAAAATTCCACATGAGAATTTTTAATATTGTATTACTTCCCTGTAGTATTTTTTATTTTAAATATATTAATAATTTTCAACCATTCCATAGATAGTCTAAAATCTAACTGTACTGCATTATTGAAGATAATTTTCAAAAGGCTGAAACTTTGTGCCTATCTTAAAATATTTTGGTGAATTACTATCAGATAAATTTTGGTGAAGGAAATTTCTCACAAAGTCTTCTTTAAAAAAATACCATCAGCCTGTGAGTTGTAGGTATAAAAAAAACAGGTAAAAAAATGTAACCCATGTGAAAGTTTTTTTGTTAGTCTATGTATTCTTGCAAATAAGTAAAGACATATTGTTAGTCATTATTAATTCTCTATTCAAATTGAGCCTATAATCAATAACAAACTAGTGTGATACATTTTAAAACATTCAGATTTTCTTAATGTTAGATTGTATTGACCTTTTTATTTTTTACTTATTATTCCGACAGTCTTCAATGGACTAATGTCAACAACATTTAAATATGCTAAGACAGTGGCAATCTTCCACTATATATAATGGGAAGTGTGAAACTGTTCTATCGTTCTAGCATTGTGTTCATTGTTCAGTTTGTTTAGTCAGTGACTCTAATTATGGTTTGTTTTACCCAGTCTCCTATACATGTCTGTGATGTAAGATATGATGTCAATGGGGTTTACTAGTGACAAAGAAGGGAGATAAATCTGTTACTCATTTTGGCTGGTGACATAAACAGGGACGATAAATAATAAATATGCTACTTCTGTAACAGGCAGTGCCACCTATGTCAGTGACTTACAGTGTAATCAAACTTAATATTCAAATCTTACTATTGTTAGACAATGACATAGGGGGCACTGCCTGTTATATGAGTAACATATTTATCTCCCTTTTTCATCAGACTAACAAAATATAGAGCTAAAAAAGTTATCAATTTTAAAGGGTTATTAAACAAAATTGGATGTCAATCTGTTTTCATATCAATTCCACTGTGTCTGTGATATTTGATTGGCACTTGAATCAAATGTACTGATGTTATGGGAATTTTTTGAAATTTTAAATCATATGATAATAAAGATTATACATATTTGCTATATTTTGTTTTTACTTAAGAATTTCTTTTTGTGGATGTGTTTACGCAATAGCGGGGCCTTTAAACGATAAAAAAAAAAACCTTAAGAGCGACTTAAAGCACAATCATACTGAGTTTAAGTATTTGCTGTGAAAGTTTTTTTGCATAACTCAACAGGCTGTAGTACCGTGTGAAACAGTTATCAGCCAACGACAGAGTGACGTCGTCACCTCGCCCTTTTTGTATTTGGTGGGGGTTTAATGCCGGGTTTAAGGTCATTTCACTCATATGGTGGCGTGCCAAGGCATCAGATGAAAGAAACCACCCTCAACATCACTGTTAACAAAGACAAGACTTTACAAATACCGGGTGTGATAAAACAACCTCACAAATAGACAGGCTTCATGTTGCCCCTTAGCTCTGAGAGCACTAGTGCATCATGAAGCTCACTCCTAATTATCCCTGTCCCTCTTGTGTGAATCTAACCTAGAAATGGAGACAACAGTTGGAACCATCTGGCAAATGCTCAGTTATACGATTTCAATGTATAGGAAACTCCGAAAGACACAGCCTTCTATGGCAATAAATAATAAAACATAATTTAATTATATTTTCTTCGCTTTACAAAAGTATGACCTATATAACCTAGGACTTCTCCACTCTAGATATGTGTTCTACCAGTTCTATAAAATGCTATATTGTTGTCGACACAATTGATTTTTAGCTTGCGGTAACAAAGTGAAGGAAATGTATTGTTGAGAGGGGAAATGTGGCTGTTTCCGGTTAAGGTTTTTTGTTCAGCAAATGCTATTCATATCCTAGGCATACCTTTCAAGTTAAGCTTTTCTGTTAAGCTCACTGGTACACAAGTTATGGTTATTTGTTGAAGTGATTTTGTTGAAAGCATAATAGTCTTAAGTTATGAGTAACTGTTACACATAGTAAATGTTGATATAACTTCTGGGTGTTTAATTTAACACCTTTTTTTTCTTCAGATACACTTTTGTTCTGAAATCTAACTTAAGATGTATTTTCTTTTTCAAATTACCCATTTTTTAAAATTAATAGTAAATGTTGATATTTTTAGACTTAACTTCTTCGAGTTTTGATTAAACCCTTTTTAAATTTGTTTTTCTTTCTTTCAGAGACAATTTAAAAAAAAAAAAATACTCATTCTCCTTTTAATGTTTTTAAATTTATTCTTTTTAATTAAATTTCTGAAAGATGATTCTAATTTTTTTGTATAACTTTTAAAGTTAATTACATTTTTTAAATAACAGTTTAATTTATTTTTTAAATTAGATTTTATTTATTTTTTAAATTCAATTTTTACTTGAATTTTTTAAAATAGTGTTTTAATTAAATTAAACAAATATTTAAGCTAATTTGTTGAATTGAATTTTTTAAATTAAATTTTATAATTAAATTCTCATTTATTTTTAATTTCACTTGTTTTAATTATTTTTTTAATTTTTATCTTTTTTAATTAAATTTTTTATTTGATTTTTTAAATTAACTTTTTAAAATTAAATTTGATCTTTTTAAATTACTTTAATGAGTTTTTGAACGAATTTTTTAATATTTTTTTTTATAATTGTTTTTTTAAAATTAAACTTAAAAAATCTTAACTAATTAGTTTAATTATATTTTTTTAATTCAACCACCCAAACTACCAACCAATCCAACTGCTGTTTTCAACTGAATGCCTAGTTCGGCAAGCAGTCGGAGTTCTATGAACCCCTTGTTGTCCTTGCAATGCAAACTAATATAATAGTTCCATTGTTTCAAAGCATATCACGAAAGCTTTGTTTTTCTAATACTTCGTATAGAACTAGGACATAAGTATCGACCGAGATCCATCGATTTAAGTCGTGGTTTTTCCAAGAGTAAGAATAATTCCACCATTAGCTATATTAAAAAGTATATAGATATATTAGATTCAAATATCGATCATATATCGCTACACATACGCCTATTGTCTTTAGAGCATGCCTCCACGTATTTTGTAGTGGTTAATCCTTTTTTTCAGATTTGTATTTGTCAAAAATACGCCTAAATCGATATCTTTTTACCAGAAACAACAGTTTTTAAACATGTTCCACACATATATTTACTGCTCTTTGAATTATCATCATCGATCGTTATAGCGTGTTCATTCATGAAGCTTTTCCGCTTCAAGTGTCTTGGATTCGAATACGTCGTATCTTATTGAATGAACTTACAGTCAATAGAGATACGACGCGATCGTACGTACGAAAACTTTAGAAACAAAGTCTGTCTCTGAATAAAAAAATAGTATTGAATCCGTATAGCTTATTACCTCGCCACACTGCATTATGTTTCGGGATATTTGGAATTTGTCTTAACGCATTTGTTAGAGTTATTTATTTATTTTTGGGGGTTTCATGTTTTGATTGAAGTATATATTGTTAAAAGGTCATTAACCAGAAATATGCAACTTTTTATTCTTAGAGTAGACGGCATTTCCCCTCTCATTCCTGTTATAAACGATAGGGTGGGGTAGAGTGTAAGTTGTGCACAGTCGGTTTGCAGAAACCAATCGGTAGTTATATAGACCGATTTTGAACACACGCTAGTGATATGGGCGTGGCACACTTCTACTTCTGATATCACTAATGTGACAGCCCCGCCTACGCTATTCATCGTGTAGGAGGAACCCCAGCGGTGACAAGGGAGTCACACTTGAGATGAAATTGAGGTACTTAACAGATCAACTTTTCTGTGATCTGGAAAAAGTTATTAAGTTTGCGGGCATACAAGGTTCTTCCGGATTGAAAAGTTTTGCATATTTTCAAGTGTGAAATGAAGGGGTAAAACCTAGTAAGAATAAATAAGGATCGACTTATAAGGTTTTGCCAGATCCCAGGAGAAACTCAGAAAGAAAACACAGCCGATAACATATTCTTAATTCCTAAATAAACTTTAGCATAAATAACCTAATAATACACAGGGGGTCGAAAGCCCCGGTCACATGCTTCATGCTAATACCCCAATATTCCATAACAATAAATCTGCAGGGTAAGAAAAATTTAATTATTCGACCGTTTTGTATAAAATGTTTTTTACAAAACGGATATAGATAACGGGTGTTGTAATTTTGGTCTTATACCAGATTCAAACGTGTGTGGCTACAAGAATTTACCATTATATGAGGCAGTTCAAAGAAGAAAATACGAAATAAATTATTAAAAAGCAGGCATCCCCGACTATAGGCCCTAATGGGACAAAACGAATCGCTGCACACAGAAGTGGGGTTCGCCGGTGGAATACAGCCATTCGTTTCTGCGGGCACAACTAAAGTTCACCAATAGAATACAGCCATTCATTGCTGCTGGCACAACTGAAGGTCACCCAAGGAATACAGCCATTCATTGCTGCCGGCACAACTAAAGTTCACCCATGGAATACAGCCATTTATTGCTGCTGGCACAACTAAAGGTCACCCATGGAATACAGCTATTCATTGCTGCGGGCACAACTAAAGTTCACCCATGGAATACAGCCATTCATTGCTGTGGGCACAACTAAAGGTCACCCATGGAATACAGCCATTCATTGCTGCTGACACAACTAAAGTTCACCCATGGAATACAGCCATTCATTGCTGCGGGCACAACTAAAGTTCACCCATGGAATACAGCCATTCATTGCTGCTGGCACAACTAAAGTTCACCGATGGAATACAGCCATTCATTGTAGCATGAATAACTGGAATTCACCAATGGAATACAGCCATTAATTTCTGCGTGCACAATTAGAGTTAACCAAAGGAATAAATCCATGAATGCTGCATGACTATGGTTCACATAGGGAACACACCAAGTATTTGCTGCGTGATCAGCTTAAGTTCACCAGGGAACAACTCATGAATTGCTGAATGCATAACTATAATTCATCCAGGACATACATCCGTTAATGACTGCGTGCACAGCTGAAGTTAACCTAGGGAATAAATCCATTAATTGCTGCATAGGCAACTGAAGTTTACCCAGAAAATACATCCATTAATTGCTGCCTGCGCGACATGATTTCACCCAGGGAATATATCTATACATCGCTGTATGCACAAATGGAACTCAACCGGGGAATACATCTATTATATGCTTCATGCACAGCTGGACATCCATTTATTGCTAATTGCACAACTGGAGTTCACCCAGGGAATACTTCAATTAATTGCTGCTAGCACTAGGGGATTCACCCAGGGAATACATCCATTAATAGCTGCCCAGGGAATACATTCATTAATTGCTGTGTGCACAGCTGACATTCACCCAGGAAATAAATCCATTAATCGCTTCAAGCACAGGTGGAGTTCACCCAAGGAGTACTTTCAGTAATTGTTGCATGCACAATTGGAGTTCAACCAGGGAATACATCCATTAAAGCTGCTTGCACAAGTTTAGTTCACCAAAGGAATACATCTATTAATTTGCTGCGCGTACAAGCAGATTTCACCCCGGCCCGGGAATATATGCACAAGTGGAATTGACCAAGGAAATACATTAATTGCTGCGTGCAGAACTGAAGTTCGCCCACCTACGGAATACACCCATTAATTGCTTAATGCACAGGTTGAGTTCATACAGGGAATACATTCCTTAATCAATACATGCAGTACTGGAGTTCAAAGGGTAAACATCCGTCCATTTAGTGCTGTTGCACAACATGATTTCAACCAGGGAATATATCTTTACATTGCTGTATGAACAAATTGAACTCAACTCAGCTAGCACAAGTGGATTTCACCCAGGGAATACACCCATTAATTACTGCATGCATAACTGGAGTTCACTCAGAGAACGTTTCGTGTCTTTAATATATGATCATGGGAAAAATTAATTATAGGCTCCAATTTAACTGTTTGTAATTAGAATTTAGAATCATTTTTTTCATCAACTTATAGTTTGAAGACTAACTTTTAATCTAAGCGATAACAAAATTTGGTAACGATATAAAACAACTTTAGTAGGAAAAGCCTCAGATACCGTGATTTAAATGATTTTTTTCGTAGTTACCCTGTTCTGGACATCCGCGTAAAAACCATCGACGTTTGTCAGCGGATAACAACAAAATAATCTATATAAATAAATAAGCGCTGATTGGGATGCAGTCTTTAGCTCACCAACGTATATGTTCTACTACCAACGTATATGCTCCATCAACGTATATGCTCTATCAACGTATATGCTCTAGCAAGGTATATGCTCTATCAACGTATATGCTCTACCAACTTATATGCTCTATCAACGTATATGCTCTATTAATGTATACACTTTATCAACGTATATGCACTATCAACGTATATGCTCTATTAACGTATATGCTCTTTCAAACGTCAAAGTTGGGATCTTAGCGGAATCCGTCAATTATGATAAAAATCCGTTCAAGATCACCCAGCGTCTCGATAACACGGTACATCATAAATATCATAGAATTCTTACAGTGTACTGAATCTCCACTCATAGGTTATAGCTATACAGGTAGGTAGATATAATAAAGCCCCTCGTGCAAATAGGCTGTGTTCAAATTGCAATCTTGGCGCAGACCAGGATAATTCCATTTCATCTGATATGTCCTGCTTTTAATATTTTAAGGCTTCTACATATTAAGAAATATTATCGTTAGAAGCCTTCTGTATTCAAACGGATTCAACTTCTATCTACAAAGAATTTAACTGAACTTCTAAGACTTGGCAAGTATCTAGAATGTGCAACCTTACTGAGAGCACAGACTACTCTCCGCCATGTACATGTATATTTGTATGTTTATATGTATTACTGTTATATATGTATACCAATAAGCTGTATTCTTACTGTTAATAAACTTAAACTTTCTACCCTACATATAAGTATGACGTTTATCTGTTTGAGTTTCTCTGCCATAAACTTCAAATTTTCATGCAATTTGCACTGACATGTTTGTCGATCCAATTCAGTGAGCTCCATTACATAAAAGGGTCTTATTTTTGCAGAAAAAAGAATAACTCATTGTTATGCCACTCTATGGAACAAATTTACGATATAAGTTGAGACAGTATCTTATAGTAGCCTTTTTTCAGCTTGATTTTCATTTTTGTTATAGTGTTTTTCTTGCTAGTTGTGATGGGACTTACATATGTAACGAATTCTCGACTGATTGACACGATAGGATTCACCATGGTATTTCGCTTATATTATTCCAAATCAACTAGCCCCGTGAGGGAGCGGGTGGGCCATTGCTCTGCAGAATACTCCATCCGCTTCCTCGGTCGATCGTTAGAGGGAAAAACAGAGGTTGCTTTCTGTTGCCCTGGTGTTCGCAGAGCTAAAGGGTAACTGGGAGCAGATTTGTTTGTGATGTTTTATATTTGTGTCCGTCGTCATATAAGTGAAATACCTTTGAGTACGACGTTAAACACCAATCAAACAAACAAACCAAATCAACTAAGTTTCTGTCCCTAGCAATTTCAAACTATTTTTTTACCACTTTTCCCCAGATGAAATTTCTGACGTTTATATTTGTCCTTGAAATGAGCTAAAATTGCATGATGAAATTCCAGTGTTCGTTTTATCTTAGGTCTAGATGGTGCACTATTCCAGTTTCGCAACAACATGTTTGTTTTTGCCCGTGGACTTGGTGTACTTGACAACCTTTTCAAAGTAAGTATTAACAACACTGGACTTGGACTTTAAAAGACGACAGTATTTCTTCTTATACCGTTCAACAGCTCTTCTCTCACACTTTAACGCTGTCTCCAGTCGTGCATTTTCCCTGTAACACTATTCTCGATCACGTTTAACATTTGACCGTCCTCGACCTCTACTGAAAAAAAAAACCTTGAAATAAGCTACATTGTACATTTATGATAAATAGTCTGAGGCAAAACAAATTATGATAGTTTAAGCTTTACAAATGAAGATTTGTAATGATTTTTTTCAAGGAGTACAGTTGCTTCACTAACTTAATATGTTAAAAATGTATGTTGCAGTATGTGCAATGTTATTTTTGAAATTTTACCTTGTATCTCGACTCCAAATTCGCTATTCATGACAATGTCATATATTTGTTCTTTTTTCCAGCTCCTGCAAATAAAGATATTGAAATCAACAATGTTAGAATTGGATAGAAAATTTAAAAAAAAAAAAAAAAAAATTGAAATGAATACCGTTGATTTTTACGTAACTGTCCGTCTTATGACGATCATCCCCCCCCCCCCCCTCCCAAATACAGTAAATCATTATTTTATATTCTGTCTGAACAAGATACGTTTTTTAGAATAATTGATGGTTAAAAATCAACTTTGAAAATAAATGGCCTGATGTCTGTCCAGTTTCAATGGGTTACGCGAGCTGACAGTGTTGACCTCTCCGATTGATTATATTGGTTGAAAACAAAGTTAATGTATGCCTACGTCATCGCAATCCACGCCGTATCGGATCAAAGTTATCACTGGTAGCAGTTTGCAACTCAGAAGAACGCTGACTTCTAGTAAATCTTGTCTGTCCGATTGTTACGTTACTCAGGTAAGTGTGGCGCCCGTGGGTGTCAACGTCTTAAAACGTATCATATTGTTATCTCAAGAACTTTCAGGGCAATTTTAACGTCGAATAATGTCAATGAATAAACTGCATTGCCATTTACATCGTTTCAAATAAAATCTATAGTGAGGACGATAGTTATAACTGAGGAAGAGTTGTGTTCTGCTGGATTTTTAACGTAATGTGACGGACTACAGTTTGTATGTCCACATTACGTGACTTTCAACAGAAAAAGAAAGAACTATTTAACTTGCCATTTGTTCTTTTTAAATACGTCTGACCAATTCATTACAACTGATATTTTATTTACAAGTGTTAAGCTTGGCTAAAACTGATGTATTGGGATTTTTTTTTTTGCTAATCTTATGAAGTTGTTAGAGACGTTGTTGGAGCTGTCCGTGTTACGTGATGATGCTATTTTTTTAATTGGCTTTAACATAGTATAAAACGTACAATTAAACATTAACATGAACGTATTACTTTCGTGCAAAAAAAAAATACACTCATCCTGACGTCGATCAGCCCAAATCCAGTCCTTTCAAAGAAAAGTGTCTTTTTTTTAAGTTCACGCAACACGCTGGACAATCGAGGTCTGTCCTAATAGCGTGAACATTTGTCATTACGTAACAGTGTAGACGTACCTGTAGGCATAATGGCCGACCACTGATGCAAATACTAGATACGTACTTGCACTGGTGACACTTGCTCAGCAGTTAATAAGATAACCAGTGTTTTAAATATGGGTTAAAATTCCAATCAATCCAACGTTCAATAACTCAATTTACAGTGCTAAATTTGTTGTTGTTGCTGTTGTTGCAATTTTTCTTAGGTGACATTTCTCGTTAGCGAATGTCTACCAATGCCTTGCTAGTTGAAATTGGTTATTTTTCACTTATTAATCTTCAACATGCACCAAACAAACAATCCTGTGATTCATTTTCGCATTAAAAGCATGTAAAACGAAACATACATAAATATACGAAAACCGGGCATCCAATAGTGTTAAACAACCAACGTCTAATAGCTATACTAGAACACAACTCATGGTTAACTGAAATTCAGCCAGACTGTTTCAATCAGCAATCAATCAATCAGTCAATCAATTTGAAAAGAGAAATAACAGTAGGCCTAGGCTTTTATGGATTTATTTAATATACTGGTACCATTAGTTTATTCTGGGATTAGAATACAGGGATATGAAGCATCACTTCTGTTCGAATGTGCAGTCCATGAGTGTGTTCCTCGCTAGCATTTTATGCATAAAACCACCACATCCAAGGATGTTAAACAATTTATTGCTGATGAATTAGCTGCAGTAAGCAGTACTTTATGTGATAGGAAAGGGAATAAATTCGAAAAGTTAAAATGTATAGACAGAAAATGTCCAAATTGTGTTACAAATTTATTAAAAGAAAGATTTTTAAACCTTTTTTCAATTATCATGTTGGAGATATTATGTGGCAAGGATCAAAACAACGGCTGGTAAAGAAATCCGATACTATTTGGAAATTATGGGAGGAACTTCAGAATGAATTACATTTTCTTTTACTGCATCTATTTGAGGCGACTTGGCAACATGAACAGTTTGCTAGCCTTCACATGAATTTGCCCAAATGACACAGTTTCACTCACCATTGATTTCACAGAAAATTATACATGTTTCTCTCAAAATGAAATTCAAGGAGCCCACTGGGCAAAGGACAGTGTCACCTTACATCCA